>APFE030956330.1:37995-49931 GCA_000404065.3 Pinus taeda | reverse complement strand
ATAGTTCTATTAGAATAAGACCATAATATGAAGAAACATATTCATATGACTTTTGCATTTGCTATGTACGTGAAGGCATTCAATCGCATTGAACAAGCTATTGGATTCCAGTAGTTGCCGTGTTGCTGGATTTTGTGATCTGTGTAACAAATAATTAGTTATAATAAACTGATAACATTGTGAATTGAACAGAGGACATATTTGAAAGAAAAGATGTTAACACATATGTTGACGTACCTTCCATTTGTCAGTCAACATGTAGTAGTTCACTATTTTCATTCATTGTGAACTTGTTGTGAATTTTGAGGTCACGTAACATGTATATAGTGGTAGTTTTCTGTTCCAAATATGCTTCATACAACATTGGTTTTAAATTAGGAAGTAATTCATGTAGTAAAGGTTGTATGATAATGCAATGCACGATGTTATTTGTAATAGATTCTATTACAACATTTATACAATGCTTGTAGACGAAAGGGCAATTATTATTGCATTGTGAGCAGTAGATTGTTCCATTGGTTATCAGTATGGATGAACTGATTGGAGAGGTACAAATAGCACAAAAAGGTTGGAAAGGAGCTTAATATGAATTTTCTACCATCAAAATACCTTCGACCTGTTTATAAAATATTCAAATGTTAATGTACATTATTACATATGAAATACAAAGTTAGTAAAAAGATCATTATTGTTATACTAGGTAGATGTAGTTAGTTTTTTGAGATTCTTTACTACATCTGTGTTAAGTTCAGTTATGAATGTTGACTTTGTTGCTCTGAATTATTTTTCTTTTGTGTTTGTCCTTTTTGTTATATTCTTGAAAGGGATTAGGGGGAACTCTCCCTTTTGCAATTGTTGTTCCATTGAAATAAAATATTGTTCATACATGTCAACAATTGCAACTGCAAGAGACAAATCACAACAATTATATAATGAAGTAATGCATGTTATCTATTGAAAATTATGAATAAGTAATATGCAAATACATTGTTCATATGTGTCGAACAATTGCAAGTGCAAGAGACAAATTACAATAATTTATATTGAAGTAATGCATGTTATGTATTGAAAATTATGAATAATTAATATGCAAATACATGTTGTTGCATTGTCATTTTCAGAATCTCCATCTTTGATATGGAGTATGTAATGCAATAAAACCTGTTTGGCAAGTGTAACGGCTGCATCAATTGTACCAATTGGGTAAATTCCTTTTTTGTTTGCAAAATGCCTAATGGTTGTATCAGGAATGAAACAATATTCTTTGCAAACCTTAAGTATAGTTTCTATGATACTTGATTCATTGAGCGAAATTATTTTGTCATAGTCACCATGATCATAAACAGTTTTAGGCAATATTTTGAAATTTTTAATTGATATGTTGCCTTGCAAAATTTTTGTTCATGTCACTCAACTAAATGTGTAGGTACAGTTAATGTTATAATCATCATTCCTTTAGCATCTATCAAATCGGCCTGTAATATTTGACGTGATTTGTTTACATTATCAAGTAATGCGCTATACACAACTATTATATCTCCAACAAATAGTTGTCCAATTCTACGACTATTCGGGTCTTCATTTGATACTTTAATCGGGAGTATCTGTTTTTGCCTATAAAAGTTGCTTAGTTAGATACTCCTATAAACATTTCTACAATGCTATGTTTTTTCTATAAATTGTAGAAGTATAAATATATTACAATGTTGTATTTCATATGCATATCTTCTTAATGTATCATTTCGTAGATTTGTTGAATCAACTTTTGTTTTTTCTATTTCACTTGGACTAAAAAAAGTAATTGCATATTTCAATATGATCTGGATATTATCACATGTATTTTGCATAAGAAATCAATAAAAAGTTTATGATATCTAACTTGTACATGTATTGTTGCTGCATTGTGTGGGGGGACTTACTACTAGTGCTTTCTTCACTCGTCCAACATTTTCTAAAATATATAAATCTAATTATACATATGTAAAAGCATAATGAATATAGAGTAAACATTAATATTGTAAATACAAATTAGCATATTTTTATAGTTGTCATAGACATACCTTTTTAAAGCAAGTAGTTGGCTTGCATTGTCTATTTCGCCTATGCTTGTTGCTATTTTGTTGCAATTACAGAATAGGAACATATTTTGAGTTTGATTTCTCAAATACAAAAACATATGCCTTGTTTAAAAATTATTTGTATTTAATTAGCATATTTGTATGGTTGTCATAGACATCCTTTTTTGAAACAAGTGGTTGGCTTGCATTTTCTATTTGGCTTATGCTCTCTATCTCTTCAGTTGTTTCTATCATGTTGCAATTACAGAACATAAACATGTCTTGATTTTAATTTTCCAAATACAAAAACATATGTCATGTTTAAAAGCTATTTGTATCTAATTAGTTATACAAAATATTTTAATTGCATCAATGTAAGTAATTTGTGACAAGTAGAATTGAAATAAAAGAAATTATGGAGAAACTTATGGGCATAGTCTTTGGTAGGTTCTTGCTCAGCCTGTTCTTTGGTGTCACCAAACAATTTTTGTTCTTGTTGACGTGTTTTCTCTTTTCCTTTTTCAATATTTATGCTATGTTGTAGAATAGTAGCATATATTTAGTTCAATTTAAAAAAGCATATAAAAGTAAAAAGTGAACAAGAACATAAAAACCATATTAAAAGAAAAAGCAAGAAGAATATACTCTCATTGTTCATGTTCCATGTTGTTGTTCTTTTTTCTCGTTTGTTTTGTTTAATTGAAAAGGGTTTTGCTGGTACAATCTGCATTCAAAAATATATGAAGTCATATGTGTAAATTTACAATAGGATGCTTGTTTTGCTTAATTAAAAAAGGTTTCATTGGCACAATTTTCATTCACGAATATATGAGGTCATATATGTAAATGTACAATAGGATGCATAATATATATGGTCTTATTATTTGGTTTATTATAGAGAGAATATGCTAATATGCTTTAGTAAAATAGAAATGGAAAAAACAATGACATATTTCAAAAGTATCAAAATTTTCAATTTTGTAAAATGTTTCATGTGTATATCATAGCTGAAGGACAAGAGATATTGTATCATGATTATACCAATATGTATCTAATATGAAAATTTTATATTTTATATTAGTTAGATTTTCCCAAACATGGTTAATGAATGATTTATGCATGTTATTAGTTTTGTTAATAAGAAAATGGATATTGTAGTTTTCCATGTAGCTTTCTAGCTCTTTTATTTTTTGATTGCAATATACCATATCAATATTGAAGTCCCCCAATATAATTATGATATTGTTTATATCTAAGTGGCATAAAGCTTTTGCAATGACATTCAAAATATTATTCAAATTTCCATGTGGTGATGCATATATATTGAGTACTGCAATTTCTAACCGTGACCTTTTATTTTTGCCAGCAATGCTTCTACAAGTTGCTCTCCAAAATGGATATGTTCAAGGATAATGATATGTTTTTCTATCAGTATCATTAGTCCATGCTTAATGCAATTTGAGATGCAATTGAAATTTTTGAAGTACTCATTTTGCATACACAATGACATATATGTTTCTTGTAAGCATAAGATATTAGATTGCATTGTGTCATAATCATTGCATATGTCATTAAGATGTGCATGAATATTACGAGTGTTCAATGAAAGATTAGAGATGGATCACAGTGATTGTATTGATGAATAATCATATTCTAATTGCCATTTTGCAGTGGTTTGCAAATGCTACACTTCACAATTTACATTCTGCTCAACCTTAAAATTATTACTTCTAAGGGTATTAAGCAAATACAATGATTCTATGTTTCTGACACGTGATAGTGCTGTGTATACTAAGCCATGCACTTGTACTCCAGTAGGGTCGAATGAAAGCCTATCTAAGGTTAAGCCCTGTGATCTATGTGTTGTGCATGCACATGTAAGTTGAATTGGAAATTATTTCCATATTTTCAAATGAGCCATCTTTGGTGTGATAAGCATTTTGATATTCGCAATATTGGTGTCCAAATATGTGCTATGTCTGAAGTATACAAATAAGCCAGTTTTCTAGATTGTCGATGACCAATATTAGGGTCATGGAACTTAATCCATATAACATCGAGCTTATCTATATGGGTATATGATCTAACTATTCCATCTGCACGATTTACTAGCCCATTTGGTGCATCATAATTGCAAGCATACATTTCAACTAACATGTTCAACTTTATCACAAGTTGTGAAGGCAAATTAGCTGTATGTTGATGTCTTGGAAAATTGTCATTATTCTCCTCATTTTCTTCAATTGTATTAATTAAAATTTCATTGCCAGGCATGAGCATTAACATATTCTTGTTATATAGTGCAACACCCTCGTTTTAGTAAAATAAATAAGGAAATGTTGGATCATTTGGTATAGGGCACATGCAAGTTGTATTAATATATGTTATATCATCAAATGTTTGACAATTTATTCATATTCTATTTAAAACTGATATGAATATCTTATATGTTTGTCACATAGTCATATGCAATTGGAAGCACTTGACATTATCCTTCCAGAAATCATGTGTTATTGTTTGATTGTTGATTCTTGGTTGTTCAAAAATAAGGGAGTCTTGAATAGGTTGTGCTTGATAGAAATCACCACAAAATATGATGTCAATGTTTCCAAAGTATTTGGTTTGGATATGTTTTATGTTTCTGAGTCTATTGTCAATAGAATATAAGAACCGACTACCAATCACAGAGGCCTCATCTATGAAAGCTAGCTGCAATTCTTGATATAGCTTTGATAAGTTGTCTTATACTTCTTTGCTAAGTGGCAACAATTGAGACTTATTAAAAGGCATTAGCAATGCATAATGGATTGTTGTTCCACCTGCATTATATACAACTTTTCCTGTATATGCTAATATTAGATCCTTTGGTTTCATAGGATCAGTTGTGTTCTATGAATCATAAATTCGTATAAGCATTTGGAAAATTGCTTTTGCTGTCAGTGTTTTACCTACTCCTGCTCCACCTATAATAAATAGGTAAATTGGTTCATTGAGTTTTTATTATTATTATTCCAACGTCTTTTACAATTGCTTGTTGCTCTTTGTTCAACATTCTTTTGAGTTTGTAATACTCATTGTTCTCCATTAAAAATGGATGAGCAGTTATTTGAAATAGAAGATTGATTTTTCTCTTCATCTGAAATTGTTTTGGAAATTGCAAGTCCGATTGCAAATCATATTCCTCATAATGGGAACTATTTTCTTGGTTTCGAATATTTATGTGATTGGTATTCAAAGAACTAATTTGTTCATTTCTTGCAGTCTCTAAATCACCCCATGTTGGATTGATGTTATATGTAAATTTAGCTTCATTGGTCTGAACTATTTTTTCATGTAATGTATATGCAAATAGCCATGTAGGCAACTCTTGTTTCAATGTATTTTCACAATTTTCAAATGGCATATATAATAATAATTTCTCTATACAGAAGTTTTCAACATCATTGTATTTGTTATATTTGACAAATCGTATAACATTTGGTTTTTTCCTTTTTGACATGTGTGTGTGATCTTTCTTGTAATTTGATACAAATTCTACAAGGCAGATTTTGCTAATGGAACCTGGGCATCCGATGTAGTAGTCAATAATGGAGTGGCACATCACGTCCTCTAAATCATCAGGTTCTTGTTTCAAGAGAATAGGCAGTTCAAGCATAAATGTGTGTTCATCAACTGGAGATGTCTTTATGAATATACATTCTCTTGAACTACAACTCAATGGCAATGAAAGTGCTATATGCACTGCTTGTTGAGCTGACATTTGTTGGAGATTGAGTAATGTATTTCCGAGTTTACGAATCATTTGCATAGCATCAATTTCATTTTTCTCATGCTCTTTGCGTATTCTTCTAAATGCATTTGTCATAGACTTGTCAATTTTGGTCATATATGAACTACAATATGATGTTGTGGCATATGCATTTAGCACAAATTGTGCATCTGTATTTGCATTCTAAACTATTATTCCAAATGTGAGAAGGTTTTCGTTTAAGGAAAATTGTTGGTTGCTTTATTGTACATTGTAATAGTTGTATGTACTCACTTTCTGTTAGTCCTATTTCTACCAAGAAATTGTCATGGGTTATTAAATCATTGTAGTTTGTTTGCTCCAAAAATGGCAAAAGTGATATTGATTTCTCTGCGAGTTTTTTATTCTGTACACTAGTTGGCTCATTGATCATTGTTGATTTCATTGGTGGCATGGGGAAATTGTATCTACAGTTTCATTTTTCGCTTCTTACAGTATCTTGTATGGTGATGTTTATGAAATTTAGCAACATCTGGCTCCAAATGATCTATATCACAAGTTATGTAATTGTCAAGAAACTTCTCAATTTCTGAATTGTTTTGTTTTCCATATATTAGAGCATTTTCTATCCATAACAGTCCATGTTCATGTTCGTTCCTCTATTTTCAAATTCTATTATGAAATAGTAATCAGATATTTTTCCAAAGAACGTCGTATCATGACATATCATTCACTTTACAACATTAATCCTATGTCTATAGTATTGGCTACATGTGACTAGATATTTTCTTATAAGGAAGTCAATGTCATCATCTTCTAATGTATCAGTATCATTTTTACCTGCTTTATTTCTAAACAATGTGACCAATGTATCTACCAATGGTTTCCATCGATGTTTTGCACTTGTAAATGTCACAAAGAAAGTTGTAGGTCCCAATTGCCGTATCATTGCAAATATGTTTTTCTTAATTTGTTCCAAATGATCAGGAGATATGCAAATGTTTCTGAAATCTATGTATCCAATATTAGATTTCAATAATTTTTCCAAATTTACTCGATACTTGACATCTCTTGCTAATATTTTTCTCCCTCTTAATTTTCCTTTTCTTATTCGTACCCATATGCAAGAAAGCACTTTATCAATAATTATTCACATTGTCTTGAAAAACAAATTTGTTACATGATATGAGAAGTCACCACTTGCTTGTAACAATTCCCATTGTACAATTTTTTGGTAGATAAACCTATTTGATGTCATCATCACATGCATCACCATAGAATAATGTTGGAAAGTTCATTTCTTCTGCATATTTGTCCTTGAAAATCCCCAGTGGTCGTTGTACTTTAGTAGGTGAAAGCTCAATAATCTTGTCTTGCAAATTGTAGATGCATTATGACTCTATTAATCCATGCACCAATGTTTCAGTAGGTGCTTCATTATTTTCATCACTATTTATATCACTTTCATTGTCACCGTTTGCATTTTGTATTATGTATTCTTTATTTTCTTGTAAAAGATTGGCCCAATTCTCATTTAGACAGAAGTTCTCAGCTTTATATAGACATATAGAACATAGTTCATTCAATGCTTTCATGAAAATAATTGGACATACTTTACCTGTTTGTTATGCACTTTTGTATTGCAATCGTCTTTTTAATGCAACTGCAATTGTCATTGTATCACTTAGATATTATGGTAATGCTTTTTTTACAACACATTGATAATTGAACCTGTTCGGCCAATATGTAATCGCTTATATCCCCATTGTCTGATTTGCACAAATGCAATTCTCTGACACAAGTCTTTCTTCTAAATATGAAAGTTTATTTATAGTTGGTAATGGAACGTTACATCTTATTTGTTCAGGTGTTGTAAATTGTGGAAGCTTTCCATTTTGAAGTGCTTTTTTGCAAGAAACACATATGTTTTCATTGTTGAAGGTCCTATTGTTGAACGTCAAATTCATATGCTTTTCTTGCAATTCTATAGTGAAGCATCTGATATTTTTTGCAAAATGCAATCTGGTACAAACTGCTGTATTCCTAGGCGTGTCTTCGACCTATTTCATATAAATGTATCTTCCATCTTTCTTGCTTGGATGGATTTGTTTCCATATTGTAGTTTTCTTATTGTTTCCGATGTTACACAATATTTGTTTTAATCCAAGAAATGTCATTCTTGTCTTCTTATTAGAAGATGATTTTTTATATGCAATTTGCATAGTTCCATCATGGGCATGTCTAGTTTTTTGAAATCATTATTGGATATTTCATTGCATCTACTTCTTGTACACATGAATTGTTTTATTTTGTGATAACTAAGCCTTCAACATTTAGTCAGATCCATTTGTTGTGAATCATATGCTATCTTAGATTCAATGTTGTTGATCAAATGTATCTGGGAAATAGAATTTTGTGCTTCTAGCAGATGCTTATTTTCCAATATGTTATCATTGTTGCATATGTCATTGCATTTGCTTCTTGTACATATGAATTGCTTCATTTGGTGATAAGTAAGCTTATGACACTTGGTCAATTGTTGTATGCGAGATGCTATTTCAAATTCAATGTTGTTATTGAGATGTACGCGAGAACTAGATTGTTGATTTTCTATTACATGCTTATGACAAAATATGTTATCATTGTTATGTACATCACTGCATTTTCTTTTTGTACATATGAATTGCTTAATTTTGTGATAATTGAGCCTACGATGCTTAGTTGGTTGCATTTGTTCTAAATGAGATGCTATCTCAAATTGAATATTATTGTTAAAATGTACTTGAGATATACATTGTTGTTTTTCTAGTATATTCTTATGACGCAATTGATTACATTCCTCTTTTGCTTCCATGTACACTTGTTGAGAATTGTGATCATATTTTTGTATGATTGCGTGGTAATCAATATGTAATGTATTTGTTTTGAATGACATGATGTTAACAAGACGATTGCATCTCGAATGAGCAGAACTGTAACTGATAAAGTTATTAGCAACAGAGGAGCATACTTGGATATTCACTTTGAATATGACAGATATCCATTGCAAACAGAATGGTCCACCCTCTACCTACCCTTTCTCATATGGCATTGCCATATTTATGAGATATTGTTGCCAATTGTTACTCATTGCATAGTGTATCACATAAACTATTAGGTATTGTTCTAAACAATGCAATGCTTCTTGATTCTTATGCATAAGTGCATTGCAAAAAGATTGGACAATGTAAAGTCACAATCACTGGGCATCGAATCCTATTGCTACTAAATAGAAAATTGCATTAAAGAGACTGTCACCGCAATTAGATGTCATTTGTTTTGCCATCGTTAATTCATTTAAAATCATATTATGTGCAATATGCATCTAATGGCTTTCAATATCTTTACAAATAGATGACAGGTAGATATTAGATTACTTATGAATGCATATTGGGGACTTTTGGTAAAGCAATGGTTCATAATTACCACTAACAGTATTTGCATCATGGAAGAGAATGCAATATGGAATTGTATTTTCATGTTGATTAAAAATAAAATATTGTGTTTGCCTTGTTAATGGCCAAACTCCAATTGATATTATTAGACATTTAGCTAACCAATGTATGCAAAAGGTATCCCCCCACAACCCTATTTCAGACTCCTTTATATTTGTAGATGTAGAACAACGCATTTTACGAAGATATGTACCAATATCATTAATTCCATGTAACTCGTATAGGAAGTGAGATGCTAGTTCATATTCATATGACTCTATTGCTTCAACATCATTATTGTTTAAGAAAAAAGTAAAATGTTCTATTAACCCATTTCGTAGTTTATTTGAAGTATAACGAAAATGTCGAAGCACTTCGAATGAGTCAAATAGACAATCCCCTATAGCATATGAAAATGCATCTAGTCTAAAGAGACCATTTCTTTTTTAATACACAATCAATGTTGTCAGGCACAATGCATTGTAATCTGAATTTGTAATTGTCAACATCTACTATCTATTCCATCATTTACAATTGCTTACCAGATTTTCATTGTGCAATTGTCTTCGTAGAAACTCAATTACTTTAGCAATTTTTATTATTGCTGTTATCTACAGATTTGCAAAAAATATTGATGAGATCAGCAAAAACTGAAGATGATTGTTTCCAACAAAATAGATATATTAAAACAATAGGATCTTGCATTATGTTGCTAAACAAATATCAAATCTCTATTAACAAGTCATATCTAGAAATGACAAAAGAATTGAAAATGAAAAATTGCTTTGGAAAGTGATATAACTTGATAAAGAAAGTAGTGGAAAGACATAATGAAAATGACTGGGATGGAAAAGTTGCAACCAAGTCCTTTGTCAAGCCTCAGTTAGTGGATTGGTGGAATCACTACAGCTTTCATGTTAGTGTTCAAGAAAGTGGGTAAATGCTGTAAAGCATAACCAAATGGTTGAATATCCTTCTCAGAGAGAAAAGCCAAGGTGGATACAAATGTGAAAGCATATGTTCAAGAAGTATGAATAGCACATAAGTTGCACCAGCAACCACTGAGATAGCAACGCCATCAAGGGCAAGTACAAAGATTCCTCACAGGACTACTTACTTGCATGTGAGGAGGGAGGGGCTGAGATTAGGATTAGCTATGGAGATTAGATGAGAGGGAGCTTCCATTGAACGCCCAACATTACACACCTCTTAATGGCTCTTAGTTAATCCGTTTCCTACAAATTCACAAATATGGCAAACGTTTCCACTAGTGAAGGAGCCATTAATTAACCAACCCAGGTTCAATCAGCTCCTATCTCCATTAAATGTCCAACCAAACTTCAGCCAACCATTGGAGAATGCACAACCAGGCCTCAACCAGCTGGCCATGTTGGGGCAGCCATTTTTCAATAGCCTTGCTTTTAGTCGGTCTGATAACCAACATCTATCAATATAGCTTATGGTCATGGTCAGTTGCTCCATGATCTTTGTTCTAAGATTCCTTTCTCTTGATCACTAAGTTCAATGTATTAGATAATCCCACATTCATTTCTACACATATCTCTGTATTTTAGTCATTGAAATTTCTCATTAGACATAAATACCTCGTCATTCCTAGCAGATAATGTAAATGATGTTTAATGAATTTATAGGCAAATTCGATATTAATTGGTGTCTCCATTTGACTTTCAAGATCATTAGATGTGGTCACATTAGAAACACATTATAGTTTCCCATGAAGAATGGAACATTTAAAAAAAAATGATTAATGAAAAACATAGTACATGGGGTGATATATGTGATTAGGCTCTTTTTAAAAAACCGTGAAGAATGGAACAATCATGGAACATTTTTTTTTTCAAAGAAAAAGATTGATTAATGAAAAACACAGTACATGGGCTAATATGTGCGATTGGGCTCTTAAAAATAAATGAAACAAGCTGATCTTCATTAATATGAAAAATAGTCTATGGAAGATTTTTTTTAATAATAATAAAAAGGTTGATTTTTATTAACATGAAAACAATACATAGGCTAATATGTATGGTTAATAATTATTATAGAAAAAAATCTACAAAATGTGTATCCTAATGTTTTTAATATTCTCAATTATACAAGAAATAAAAAAATTAAAATATCAATTCATATGTACTAATTCTAATATAATACATGCTAATTCCAATATAGTACAAGTCTCCAAAATAATCACTGGATAATAAATAGTAATTGGTGCTTTCAAATCTTAACAATGTACCAAAGAAAAATGTATCAAGATCAATATTTAGTGAGGAAAAACACATAAACATCTATATAGCAACTAATCTAACTTCAATGTCCCCTCTTCTAGGTCTACACTATTGATAACAAAAAAGAAATGGCTAACAAAGCAACAATCCCTTTTTATCCCTTTGTTAGAGAGCAAAGGTTGCTAAAACTCATTTTAGCTCTAACTGAATAGTTTTGTGGAAGATTTCTCAACATTCTTAGAGGGACAAGTGCGTTGCATGCAAGGTCAGGTGTCTATATGATTTTTTTTTCTCTTTTTAGTATGGAGCAATGTATATCAACTTCTTTTAATTGGAATTAAAAGATTATATTTTCTAATTAACATATTGAAACATGTTTTTATTAATACAATTTAATTGAATTTGAAATTTC
>APFE030956330.1:0-33237 GCA_000404065.3 Pinus taeda | reverse complement strand
AAATATGTTGGTCCATTACTGTTCAACGTTATGTATGTTAACTATTGTTTGGAAGGGTTTTCGAATTTACGGTTCCATAACAAAGTAAAACTCTGTTCACATAATGCGAATGCCTGTAAGTGAACTGAGGTTGCGCGCTCATTTCTTAAAATACAGAAGTCCGAATTGCAGTCTCTTTATAATTGGTATATGCGTGGAGAGCTGTAAACGCTGGGCAGCGTAAATACATGTTTATAGCCTGTGTGCGGGTGCATCTGGGTGCATCTAACTACGTTGTTTCATTGATATATTTTTTTAAACTGTGCGTATTCTACAGTTAATCCAATGTTGCCATTATTGCTGTCCTTCGTCTAGAGCGGGTTAAGATAGAATTATCTTTGGTTTCAGAAGGCCATCTCCAGAGGGCCAATAGAACGACTAGATCAATTAGACCCTGGATGCAGTCGTATAAAATCGTTGTTTTAACACTCATTCAAAGTTGTCTAAAAAGGGCTGGTTTGATAGTTAAAGAATATCTCTATTTTAAAATTTTAGAATGCTTCCGTCGGCTTTGTGGGTATAAACCAGTGGTGCAGGATCGAGAATTTAAAAAGAAAGTGGGATTTTGGGCCACCCCAAAATCTCATTTTCATCAGGCCAACCAGACATGGAATGACAAAGTGAGATAAAGAGGGCCTGTCAACAAACAAGAGGGACTGGGTTTCAATCCCAAACTTGGTTTTGCCTAATGTTATAATTTATCTTATGGGTAAGTGCTCCATTAGGCTTTCACTCTGAGTGAAACATTCCAAGTTGTAACTATTTTCATATTTTTGGTCTCTTGCCCTTTTTGGTCTCTGCAATGCATTGCTATGGGTTGAAACCATCATTTGTTAGGCCCCTATACTACTAGTGTAACCCCTTATTGTTATTATTACAACCCCCTTATTATATTGTTGTACCCATGTAGTCCCCATATTGTTATTATTGTGCCCCATAGAAGCCCACTATTGTTATTATTGTGCCCTGACATTATTATTGTTATGTCAACTTTGATTATATTATAACCCCTTAGACTCCTATATGTAGAAAGGAGGTCTTATCATTTGTATCATCCAAGAATTGTTCATTTGTGTAATTTAAAGGAGGTTGTCCCCTCAAAAAGGCTTATTTATAAGGGGTTGATCTATCTTTTCTATCTTTTTGTGAGCTCGTGTCATGACATTTGATACCAGAGCTTTGGATTCTAGGGTTTTCACTTCTCCAAATAGGTCATCGTGGAATTTTTGCTATAACTTTATTTTTGCAATGTATCAAAAGCTAAAAATAAAACCTTTTTGAGACAAAATCTTTCTAAACCTCGGGTCTGAATTTTAGAGCTTGTCTCGCTATATTTTTGGAGATATGATCTAAGGAACTTATAGTTTTTGGAAGCTCTAGAATTTCATCTAAAATAGGAAATCATGGAATTTTCACTATAACATTTTCGCTACGAAGTTTCAGAAACTAAAACAAAAACCCATTTGATAAGAAATCGATTTGAACCTTGAATCTGAATTGCAGATCTTGTCTCGCTATATTCATATATATGATCTGAGGAAGTTAGGGTTTTTGCAGACACCCAAATTTCATCTTAAATAGGTGACCTTGGGAAAATTGTCATAACTTTCTCTATGAGCATTAGATGGAAATTTCATCAAAAGTTACAGAACAAGGACAGACTGTAGTCATTTGCATGTACTTTTCAAATCGGAAGGGAAAAACAGTGACACATGGCACGTCATACAAGTTCGCTATTCTGAAAAGGTGTATAATCAGGTCATCTTGGGAGATTGTGCATAACTCTTTCTTGGATAATTCAATTTCGATCAGATTGGTGGCATTAGAAAGAGGACACAGAGGACTATTGCAGATTACAATTTTAGACATAAAGATCTAAAATTACATAGTTACAGTTGTTTCAACATAGAGCTCCTAAAATCAAGAAAAATTAAGATGAGGAAGTTTGATGGCAAGGACTCGGTAAATTGGATACTACAGATGGAGAAATATTTTGATCTTCATGGTGTACCACTATTACGAAAGGTATGTATTGTATCTAATTATTTAGAACCGAATCAATTTTTATGGTATAAAGTGCTTTATTCTCTTAAACTACTTGTCACGTGGTCAATTTTCACAGAGGAAATGTTAGCACATTATGAGGATACAAAGAGAAACACCTTCTTTAGCAAATTGATAAATTGCAAACAAAAGTTTTCAATGGAAGAGCACATTGAGGACTTTCAAAAATTGAATATAAGGGAAAATGATACTCCAAATAAGTAGAGGATTGATGTCTCCATAGGGGATTTAAAGGATAACATTCAACATGAGGTTCGTCTTTGGGAACGTGATTCATTGGAGAAGGCAATCAAGCTGGCCAGAAAAGTGGAAAGAAAAAATGTGGAAACAAGGAATTCTACCCCTCACAACTATAAACATGGAAGTGTTGTTTCTCCTAGCCTTCCACAACCTACAAGGTTGACACTACAACAATTGGAAGAAAAAAGAGAAAAAGGGATTTGTTACAATTGTGATAGAAAATGCACTAAAGGTCATAAGTGAGCTGAGAAGAAATTATTTTACATACATTATGAAGAGGAGGAAGAAAAGGATCAAGAAACATCAAAAGAAGAGGATATACACCAAGAACCAACCCCAGAGAAAGAAGAAATGAATCTGATCATATCTTGTAAAACATTGACAAGACTTACCACTCAAACTCTCAAGATAGAAGGACATATCAAGAAGAAAAAGGTTCATGAAGTGAAAGATCACACAGAGAAAAAAGAAATGAATCCAACCATATCTTGTAATGCATTGGCGGGAATTACCACTCCTCAAACTATCAAGATAGTAGGACATATCAAGAAGAAAAATATTCAAGAAGTGAAAGATCACATCACGCATCAACAAATGAATCCGACCATATATTGTAAAGCATTGGAAGAAATTACCACTACTCAAACTCTAAATATAGAAGGACACATCAAGAAGAAAAAGGTCCAAGCAGTGAAAGATCACATCAAGCATCAACAACAAGTTCTCCAACTTTTAAAGGGTAACACCACTTTGGTGCAGAATCGAATGAAACAACAAGTAGATCAACATTGCAGTGAATTTTTTTTTTATGTAGGTGATTGGGTATTTTTATGGCTACATATCAAGCAAACTATTTATGAGAAGGAAATGTTTGTAATACTACATGCCCTTAAGAAATGGTGACCTTACCCAATGGGAAGACACTTCAAGGTAAAGTTGGATCATGATAGTCTTAATTTTTTTTTAGAACAAATATTATCTTTAGAAGAACAGAAAAAATGGGTCATGAATATGTTGGGTTATGACTTTGACATCATCTATAGAAATGGGAAGCAAAATTTTGTTGTAGATGCACTTTCAAGAAAGGATGAGGATGTGGAAGCATTGTTTTGTGTTATTTTTATTATCCAACCAGATTGGATAAACAAAGAAAGGGATGAATGGAAGAAGGATGAAGAAGTGTGGCCACTCATTCAAAAGTTGCAGAAGATCCGAATTCAAATAATATCGTCAGAACTTGAAGAGGAAGAAAAAATCATATTGGAACCTAGAGTAGTCATAGAAACAAGAACTTGACAGCTATGCAATCGATCAGTTTCAGAGTGTCTCATCAAGTGGAAGAACTTACCCACTAAAGATTCCACATGGGAGGACAAGAATTTTATACAGAAGCATCAACAACTACTCAATCGTTGAGGACAACACTTTTTGAAGGAGAGGGGCATGTTAGGCCCCTATACTACTAGTGTAACCCCTTATTATTATTAATACAACCCCCTTATTATATTTTTGTACCCATGTAGTCCCCATAGTGCTATTATTGTGCCCCATAGAAGCCCACTATTTATATTATTGTGCCCTTACATTATTATTGTTATGTCAGCTCTGATTATATTATGACCCCTTAGACTCATATATATAGAAAGGAGGTCCTGTCATTTATATCATTCAAAAATTGTTCATTTGTGTAATTTAAAGGAGGTTGCCCCCTTGAAGAGGCTTATTTCTAAGGGGTTGATCTATCTTTCTTATCTTTTTGTGAGTTTGTTTCATAACATCATCCTAGCTCTCGGCCGCCTGTTTAAGCTATATGAAGCCAACTTGATAGTCAAGCTTTACGATAGGCTTTACGAGAGCTAGGCCTTTATGAGATACATGCCAGTACAAATAAGACAACCCTTATAGTATAACCAGTACAGTGACAGGATAGTTGTAAATGGATGATGGACATGGCAACAACTGGCAGCCAGTAAGATAGAGAGAAGTTAGCTTACCTTGCCAGAGAAATACAGCTTAAGAGAAAGAGGTGGGTTGCCTGTTTATGCTACAACAAGTCAGTAAAACTACATGCATGCTCAGTCAGGTCATTTTCGGCCACCATCCCCTTGCCTTAACAGAGAACTCCTATACTTGGATGGGTTAAAACCCAGCCCCTTCTTAACAATAGTGGATAGCTAGGAAGATCAGGAACAAACCAGGGTTTTGCCTCAGCGAATACCTATCCTTCCAGAAATGGTAAAGTTATGCAGAAAACAAGAGGTAAGCGAGTAGAAATTACTAGAATACAGATACCCTGAAACTACAATTCCTCCACCCTCCTTGGCAAACCGCTCCTTGATTGAAACTCCTCCTCTCTTACTTGGCTGAAATTGAAGCCCCTTTGACCCCTAAAACTGAAACTCTCTGCTTTGCTCCTGTAACTCTTTGCTCTACTCCTGAAACTTGCTCAAAATTGAAACTCGCTCTCTACTTTGCTCCTGGCTGACTGCACATGCAGAGGAAGGATTTGTAGGCAAACATGGATGATTGTGGATAACCATCAGATACCTGGCACTATCTGCATGCAGGGCAGCGAGAACATGCATGAAGGGAAAACTTTTAGCAACAAAACTTTGCTTTTTTGGATTAAAAATAATCTTTGGATAACATAACGATGTCCATTGTAATGTGCCTCGAGACAAGTGAGGTTTACAATAAGAGGTGTAAGTGAAAAGTTTGGTTAAAGTTTCATTGAGCGAAATTGGAATGCCAAAACCTTAGGTTAAATTTTGGTGAAGAGCATGGTCAACGAAAACTAATATGAATTCAATGCATAGCGATTGCTATAGTCCCTGCTTTGTCATGGGCAAGGAGTAATAAGCCATGACATTATATAACTAATACTGAATATTCATATGAAATAGTTGTGGCTTAGAACGTTGGTTGAAAGACATTTTTTCCCTGATTTAAAAATTAAATTATTATAACAATACATGTTGTGACAGACATAACCCACATTTTGGCCACTACAGTGCGTTTTTGTAGTAATGACTCTACCCATATATGCATACGGTGTGTATTTCGAGTAATATGTCTACACATAGACGATGTGTATTTGGACTAATAATACAACACATATGCACATGTTATAAGTAGTTTTTAAAATTTTCGATTTTGTTGAATGTTGCACTAGTGGAAATTTCTTCCATCCAGATTAGTGGTGTTGTTCATTTGGTCGTTTGAGATTAGTAGTGTTTTTCTAAATTCAATCAACAATATCTTAATCGGAAAAGTGGGAAGAGACTGGGAAGATGAATTTTTACAATTTGTTTAAAAAAAAATACAAATAATCTATCTTCATTCATATTTTCTCTAATTTTCTTTGTAAATTCAAATAACAATTTCTTGTTCAAAAAAGTTTGGGAAGATGAATTTTTATAACGTGAAGATGCGGGGAGGGGAGGAGCTGCATGCATGCTAACTAAAGCCATAGTACATGGGGAGATTGGGATTTGTTTTTATAATGTCTAGGAAGATTACAGGGCCATGGTCTTCAATAGGATAATTCGGGTAAGGACAATGTTCTTGCTCAGTTGATTTCATCTTCATTTCTTTCTACATTTTTTGTTTTTTTTTTTTTTAAATAAATAAAATATCTAGATATAGAATACTGTCAATGCAAAGGCATAAGGATATAGGGATGCATTGAATGAGGCTGAAATTTGTGAAAGAGGATTGTCGAAATTTAATACAAAATACTATAAAAGGGAGAGCGTGAGCCGTGAATAGAGAATATTTCAACGAGGAGTTCTTTTCGTGGAAGTGTTTTTTTCAAATAACTTTATACATTAAACTCCCATAAAACTGAATCACTATTATTGCATACCTACAATACCATTACATATAGGCTCATCGAAAGTGAGAGTAGTCAAAAGCATTCTATCCTTCTGACTCAAAACAAAAAGTCGAATACACAGAAGGCTAGAGGTATAGACATTAGTCTCACCACAAAGTGTATAAACATGTATCCATATGGATTCAATTGGGACACATACAACAAAATAAAACTGAAACTACTAGGACAGAAGCTAATGCAGAGCATGAATTTTTTTTGTTAATCTTGCCTTGGGTTACCTGCTTCGCCACATAATCGACCAGATACTACACACATTTCTGATAGCTTTGCTTGAGGTCCTTATCTGCTACATCACCAATGATTATTGAACTTGAAAATACCCTACCAGGAGGCCAACAAAATAATGGTACTACACAGTTAGGGTAGAATTTAAGAACGTTGAACCATATTACTTATCAGTAGACATTTAACCCACTTTATTACGTATAGTTGGTCCTTTTGGCTTGCTATCGTATCACATGGTTAAGAGATAACATTATGGGTTAGAGCCAGCTGATGTAGTGAACTATGGAGGAGAAGGATCCAACCATGGTAAGGAAGCGTAGGGTCAGCACCTTCATTCCCTTCACGAGCTCATCCTACAATTAATTATTGCAGCGATTAGATAGAATCAATTCCCCTTCTGATATCGATGTAATCTGTTTTGCAAATGAGTAATGGCCTAGTGCCGACACTATATATAAACTTTTTGATTTTGATTTTTAAAATTTTTAAAAATAGAGTGCTAAAGATTGGACTATGATAATTATTTGTGAATATAACTGTGAAAGGAAAGCAGAGATCACAATATCCAAAATTTAGATGGTATTGAAAACTTAGATTGTCTCAAAAATTTAGCTCTTTGGAAACTTTCTACTATTTCTTAGATTGCTTTCCACTTGTGTGAGAGATAGAAATAGATGTGTATGTGATAAGTGATAGATGTGTAAGTGATAAAGTAATATGTAAAATGAAAAAGTTCAAGATACCTAAGACACATGTTTTTGAGCTTAGAGGCTCATTCTACATCCCAGTATGATGTGTAACACTATTGGTCTGTCATCAAAGTTAAAATTTAAATTGAAATTTTAATTCATTTAAGCCCAAATAAAACTTTAAAAATAAAAAAATAATAAACTATACAAAATATTTAAATAATAGTGGTTTTAAAAAAAAAATGATCGTGAAGAAATTGGTTGGTTTATAAATTAAATTCTAGTAATTCTACACATTCATATTTTTATTCATGTTATGTAAATATTGGTGGGCAGTAACTGAAGTATATTTATTTACATCTTATTTCTGTTCCATATTTATGAAAATAATTACTTAAATTATGGTGAATAATAACTAATGGTAAATATATTAGTTACATGAATATGAAATAAAATATTTTTGTTGATTTCTTTTCTCCTAATTCAAAATTTATTTTCTTAAGTGCTTTATAATACTATAATAAATACATTAAAGAAAATATGAAAACCCACCCTAGCTATATTATGAGATGACTTCATAGCCCAATAAAATAATATATAATATTTTTACTTGAAATAATCATTTCGATATGGTTGACACTGTGGTTGACACGGTTTTAACCTGAAATGATCTTTCCGGTGTAGTTGGTTTCGATAGCAGCAAGAAATGACATTGATTGCAACTTAGTCACCCTTTAAAAAAATTATGAAAACCCACCCTAGCTATATTATTAGACAACTTCATAGCCCAATAAAATAATATATAATATTTTGATTTGAAATAATCATTCCGATATGGTTGACACTGTGGTTGACACGGTTTTAAGCTGAAATGATCTTCCCGGTGTCGTTGGTTCGAGAGCAGCAAGAAATGACGTTGATTGCAACTTAGTCACCCTACAAAGAGTACAGGCTCAGCTGTCTAATTGCGACCTTCAATCTGCTCATTGCATGAGAAATGCACGACTTTTATCTGTACAATTGCAACCTTCAATCTGTTCATTGCATGACAAATGCACGACTTTCTGCCAACTCATTCTGCAGGCTGATGCAAATTCCAAAACTTGGTAATAAAAATGGTACATGTGTACAATCCATGATATTTTGATAAAAATGAATAACATGTACGATGCTAGTTATATTCTTAAATAACATATAAAAAATTTGGTTTACATTTTTATTATAAAAAAATTATTATTTTCGATTTTTAAATTTATTCAAATGTTATAAAACAAACACGTCCTAGATATATGCAGTGGGCTTACAGCCGGGTGAGCTCAGATGAAGTCATGGATTAAACCTCACCTCGCAGTACTAGCTCAGCCGGGTGAGCTCAGATGAAGTCATGGATTAAACCTCACCTCACAGTACTAGCTCTCATCACACGTCCTAGATATATGCAGTGGGCTTACAGCCGGGTGAGCTCAGATGAAGTCATGGATTAAACCTCACCTCGCAGTACTAGCTCAGCCAGGTGAGCTCAGATGAAGTCATGGATTAAACCTCACCTCGCAGTACTAGCTCTCATCCAAGGTATTGACTGTGTTATGAAATGAAATTCTGAGATCCTTTGTTATGGACCTCGGTTTATCGAGTGACAAGGTAGCGAAGAGGCTGAGGGAGCGAATAACAAAGAGTGAAAGAGAATTCGAGATAGAAGGTAATGCTGTTGGGAAGACGAGACATCTTAATTTCTCTGTGAGCTTATTACTGGTGTCCTAAAGAGAAAAACTCTTGGTCTCTGACTTCATGTCTTGTGGAAAATTATTCCTAGTGGCACTTGTTCAAAGCTCTGAAGGATACGTAGAGAACGAAGCTTTTATTTCAAAGTCTGAAGCTCTGTGAGGATGCATTTCAATGGAGGTAACCTGCTATCAGAGACAATGTGTTTGTAGCTGACCACTTCATTTTACTCAGGCCCTGTCACCTTGGTTTCCATTTGTTTGCCTCACCTTGAGGTTTAACCAAGGCAGTCCATGTCTTGATAAGCACCAACAACCTATTGTTCCTGCACACAACCAATATCCCTAACAGATGGAGATAGAGTTTGTGGACCAGACGATGTATCTGAAGCCACCGAAGAGTCCTCTTCCTTGCTTAGACTGCACCTGAGTGCAACTGCTTATCATCTGTTGTAGATTCCCAGGTATGTTTTGCCTGTCTTATGGGGTGATGCCTTCTACAGGGTGTTTCGACTGGTAAATGGTATGCTCTTCCAGTGGCTGACATTTCTAGGTGGCCTGTTTGTCACAGTTTTCTCCTCTACTTTCCCAAACAAGGTCATATAGGGGTATGTGGCATGCTTATTTACAGTCTCTTGCTGTTGGAACTCTGTCATATATTGTTGATACTTGCCCTTGCAATTTATATTCTTTACTACATATTCGTTACACACTTTCATCCGCTGATATATTGCCCATATGCCATCAGGGCTTGAATCAATTTGAAATATTTGGCATTCCTTATCTTCTGAGGAGGGCTCTTGTATGAATGCAAACGTTTTCGCTTTGCATTGGAACAAGTGGACCAACTCTTTCTATATTAGTATACCCTGAAAGCAATTTGAGTTTCGCATTTGCAATTACTGGATGACCTGCATGGGATGTTATTATTGTTGTTGTTGCGAGGGATTGTAGTTTTCCCATTTTACGTGTATTACAAGTTAATTTCCTTTTAGTTTGCCCTTGGTTCGCGTGGCATTTGGCTTCTTTCTAGTTATTTCTCGGTGCCGCAATACTGTATTTTCTGGCAGGCTTCAATTTCCAGTATTGGTGGGTGGAATTTACTCCCTACATCACTCGACATTTATGCTCATATGTCATCCACACACTTCCCCATGTGATCTGGGGAACTTGTTCACTACACCATATCTAGTTGTTTATTCCTTATGTCAGTATTCCATTTATTTGCCTGCTTTGGACATCCTTCTGGCGAAAACTTCTCACTTAGCAGGATGTTGCTTTACTCTCTGCATGCTCCCTCTCCTTGTGAATGTTGCCATTCTGATCCCGTGGTCTCGGGTGGTCTATCAAAGACATTCTTCCTTTACTTCCTCAACTACTTTTAGTACTTTTGTTGGCTTGTTGGGCCCTACTTCAAAGTAGCCAAACAAATCCCTATACTATTGGCCCTTTAGGCAACAGTCTGCGAAGTGCGAACTGGGGTCTCACCCGAAGTAGTATGGGAGGGTGCCAGAACTAGGTTTCTATACCCTTGAGATGTCTGAAAGGTTCGACTGGTCCACTATTTGTTCTCGCACGCAAGTTGCTTCGCACACCTTCCCGTTCCTCGCAGCTTGATACACTGCCTTCGTGTTGAACTAAGTAGGGGTTGTGAAGCTCATGCACCGCACTCTGCGCTATTACCCGAGATCTTACTTATCATCCTGCACTACTTAATTACCTTCATCTACTTGAATGCCTTAAGTTATAATTAGTTATACAAAACATTCATACATGTTCGCATAGTGAATAAACAGTATACCGGAAAATTATATCCAATAATGTATTAAACCATGAAAAGATACATAGAAATATAGTAAAACTTCTCTTTATTGATTCTTCCAACGGTTACAGACTCGACATGACCTGTGCACTTAGTTGCAGGGATCCGCGCACTTAGCTGCGGACTACTAAGCCTCTATGCACTCAGCTACAGAGCCTTCTCCTACTCTATGACCCATAGACACACTTTCCACTTCGACTCTATCCCTTAGACTTCTCCTATTCTATTTTATCTTCTTTATTAGTTATCTTATACACTTAGAGCCTCGCTCTATTTATAAAATCCCATGGTCTGCAGACTATGTTTAGGTCTATCTAGCCGACATTACATTAAAAAAAATAGGGTGGACAACCCTGTGACTCTATTATGACTTCGCGCTCCGCGCCCGCAATTCATGGAGCTTTTACAAAAGGATTTAGTCAAAACTTTGGCTTTAAGCCCCAAAACATGCCTTGGAGATCACAAACATCGTGACTCACCCTCAAGTCACTTTGTCGACGTGGAGATCTTTGTCCTGAGTCCCTCCAACTGTTCTCAAACTGCAACAAGGTCAGCAGTGCACTGAGCTGCTGTTTGATGGATCTGTTGCATACGTTGTTCCGAGACCTTTGTGTCAGAAGTGCTTCTCAAAGTCAGTGTATGTATCCCCTGCATGTGTGCGAGCTTACCTTCAATTTCTACTATGACGGTGAAGGCCACGTCGATCCAACGCAGAACGCGTGCTTTCATAACTGCTTCCTTGTGTCGTGCCACATCCACCTGTTTTTTCAGCGCTTTGGCTTGTGGCATTCAGGCGATCCTCTGAGTGAGGGGCACTATCTATGTAGTTCCTTTGATGTTGCCATAGTGTTGTTGGAGTTCTCGCACCTCTGTCTCTAAACGCTGAATGTTGGGGTCATCCTGCAGATTTGTGAAGACCTCAAATGATTCTTCCAACATGGTGGTGTAGTCTTGCACTACACTGCCAATTTTGTCTAGTCCCATTGTGACAGCACTAGCGTGTTATTTTCTGACTTCTAGAGAGGTGGAAGGCTGCGCCTTTAACCGCAGCTCATTGATCTGAAGGATCAACTCCAGCCAAATATTTTTCATTTCCTCCCGCGCCTCACGCACCCCTGCTGTTAACATGTGGATGCGTGCCCTTGGTAGAGTGTCTAGTGGGATGGACATCTCCGAAATGCTTTGTCAAGCTCCATCTATGACCTTTACTAGCAGTGGATTTTGCCACGCAACTTCATTGTGCTGCAAGCTTAACTGTTCCATATTGATTTTCTACTTGTTGATGACCTGCAGTGCGCGACTCTGCCTAGCCTGTAGCTCTGCAGTTATCCCATCTTGCAAAACATATAAGGTCTCTCGCAAGAGTGCAGCCATATTGATACCGAGACCCTTCAGTGCAGTAACCATAGGCCCGTCAGCCTCATTTGTTTTCACTAGTGCCCTTTCCGACAACATTATGGTATTCATCATCCACACGTGCATCATCTCTTCTGTTATTATTATTTCGACTGCGAGGTTGGTTGAGATGGTACCCGCCTGAGGAGTGCACACCTGCAACACCTATAGTTGCGCTCTCAGGGCCCCCAACACAATCTGATTCTCCTACATGAAATTTTGGAGGGCCTCGGAGGTGACATTGCGCACTGTCTTGCCGATGTCGTGCAGATCACCCTCGGCTAGGGTGATTAGGTCAATAGAAAACTTCGATGTCTTGACCTTCTTGCGTGACATTGTTCGCTTGGCTGGGTGCTGGCGCTTCAGCTGCGTTGACACGGTTTGTGGGTCCGTGCCTCCCTCTTCTTCCTCTACTTCCTTCCCATGCGAAGGTGACATTTGGCCCTTGCGTGCCTTCATGGCTACCTCCTGTGTTGTCTCTGCTGCTGCAGCATTTTCCTACTTAGTTGTTGTCTGTGCAGCATCCTGTGCCACCCGCACTTTTGCTATCGCTGCTTCCTTCCTTCTCTTTTCTACCAATTGTTCAATGCACAACTTGGCCTCATTTTTCTTCTTCTATGCCATTGGCTTCTTTATCTCTACGATGTTTGGAGTGTGCCACTCTAGCGCCTATGCCTCTAGTACGTTAAAGATGATGTCATCCGTAGCTACAAAGGGTAGCTTTCTCCATTGTTTGGTCAGGTCCTTGCGCACTCTAATGTAAATGTTATGGATGTCTGCATTGAATTCCACAAAACTCTGTAGGTTGTTGTAGACAGTGGGAAACAATCGTGACTTGTCGTTGATCCCCATTCTGAGGTTCATCTCCATGAACCCCCAGAATATTTTACCGTTGCGGATCCTCTTAGCATCCTTTTTGGCCCAGAGCGAAGAATACTTCGTAGCCTCTCATAGATCCATATCAATTGCGGGGAATTCACTATCCTCCAGTAATTCCCCTGCCATGAGCACTATGGACAGCAAAAGCCATGCATAGTGGAATGTTTTGCCCTGTTCCTGAGTTTCGTAGTAATTCTCCAAAAACTCCTTGCAGAGGAACTCAGACCAATTAAATTGGACCCCCTTCATGCACTGCTCAGTTAGTGCTACCATTGGTGTGGGTACCTCATCTGTGCGACACTTACGCATAACCTTACTAGCCAGTATTTGGGTTGCCACTTTCCCTGCCTTGTCATATATGCTAGATATGGCATAGCCCCTTTTCTTCTTTACTAACTTATACTTCTTCTTCATGGCCTCCGCGATGGCCAAGTCATTGCTTTTCCCTTCCGAGATGTTTGTGAGGTCCTCTCCTCTGCATGGAAGCAGAAAAATGTGGTGAATCAAGTCTACTGTGATGGGGATGGGCTCCTCCAACCACAAACACCCATCATGCACCAGGTAGAGCAGCTTCCTGATGAAGAAAATGGTTGTTGGGGTGCGGTGGAAATGTGGCCCCCAGAGCATGTTCATTAGCCCAGCATTTTCTACTCTGCACAACCACTTTCACGACTCTAATTTTTGTAACCCCCATTGCGGTCTTCTGCTTGGACTTCATGAGGTGCGAGGTCTTAAGGTGAGGGGACTTCTCGTGGTCAGTGAGGTCCCAATCTTCGAATTTTAAGCTCGACATTCGTCCCAAGTGTGTTCCCTCCAAAATAATGTTTTCGGGGAGAAGTAGGGTCTGGAGCGAGCTCTTGGTCTCATCAACATCTTTGCGCACTTTAGCCTTTCCTTTTCGCTGGGGGAGGGCGGGGGGACATAGGCATGCAACTTTTTCAGGGGGTACGAAAGCTGAGTTTCCTCCTCCTTTCCTTCATCCTCATCCTCTATGATGATAAGATCCTCCAGCTCTTCTTCTTCTTCATCGGTCTCTATGGTGATGGCTTTCCCTTTCTCCTCCATTGACAGCTTGGTGCGTAGGCTCCATGGGAACACACGTACGAGGACCATTACTTGTTTTTCCTTCTTGGGTCTTGGTGTGCGCGATGATTTCAAGATTTTTGCCACAACCCCAGCACCTTCCGGAGCATCCCCCACAGTGAAGGCCTACATGGCCTCTTCAACGGTCATTTATGTTATCTCCATAACGTCCTCGGCTATTGCAATCATGTCTATCTTGAAATCTAGCATTTGCAAACTCATGGGCTCAATCAACACTCAACAAACAACAATCAAGGCTCTACTCAATAGCTCAATTTGCAAATGACCAAGTGTTGTTTGCTGGGTAGCCCCATGTAATTTATAACATTCTTTGCATTTGAACTCTACTGTTCCCCCCAAATCTGGTTCATGAATGCTTCTTTGGCGGTAGATTGCCCCAAATCTTACCCATAAATAATCTTTTAAATGCTTACTTCCCACTCCATTTCGTCTTAAGTCGAGCATCCCTTCGTGAATAGTGACTTCAACAGTCACTTTTTGGCCAACCCGCACAGTAGCACAGCCTCTCGTGTGCGGGCATGGACCTTATGACTCTTTTCTTTTGCACAGAGCTCCAACATCGCACAGCCCCCAGGCAAAATAGTTTATAGTCCTACCCTTCCTTTCAATTGCTTGGAGCGCTAAGACTCTACTTCCTTCGGCTAGTTAGGTGGTCACACCACCCGTGTGAATTTTCATCTTGCCGTCCATCATGTTTCTTGGAGAATACCCACCTTTTATTATTACAGTCGACATCACGCACTTTGTCATGTGCAATGTGCTACCCTGGTCAATACGCTTAGCAATGTGCTATCCAAGCCAAGGTATCAGACTGATGAATTCGTGGCGATAGGCCTTAAACCTATCATCATGATCATACGCATCCTATCTTATCACCTTGGTCTTTTTTCTGAGAAAATATTCCTTTCTCTCGTCCTCTAGCTTCTTGATTTCTGCATCAATGAGAGTGCTTTTCTTCCTTAAGTGTACCCTTTATTTTTCAAGTTCTTAGAGTCTAAAATTTCCTTGTTGGATTTATGCTTCCAAGGTTCTACAAACCATCGTATCTACTGGTGTTATCATGCACGGCCTAAGCTCTCCAAGTACTATAAGGCTTACTGCGGTTGCTTCATACTCTAGCTATGGCGGTTCCTACACAGTCAGGTTTTTGCATGCGGTCCTATAAGCCCAAAGAACTGCTAGTACGTGCAGGTCCCAATTAGCCTACTTCACATTGTGGACCTTGTTCAATGCTTCGCATACTTTGTTAAAAGCTTCTGCATGGATATTCTTCTATGCACTTGGTCTTTCCATACTTCATCATCCCAACTAGAGGGGTCGTTCATGTCATTGCCTTACCCGCACTTGCTTACTGATTGTGTCTCCAACCACGAGGATGGTGTGCATTCATGCAGGTTTCACACCATATTCCTGTATCCACCTGGATAGGTCGGTGTGTAGGCTGGTTCGTCCGTCATACTTGTCTTTTAACCACATCTGAGGCTTCCCAAACCACGTGCATCATCCTTCTATAGTCGCACCAGTCCTCAAAACTTCTTTGGTGCATACCCCACCACCTTGTGAGCGTAGCGCACAATACCCACTTCAGAGCATAGAAGAGCTGTTGTTCTGGCACTTCTCATTCAAATTTGTTCAAGAAGTCATCCACCTCACTTAACCCGTTATACGTAAGTATATCTCTTACCTCTATTGCTACGCAGCGAAATGACCTCATCATCATGTTATAGTTGAGCATGGTTACCTTGTGTAACCGATTCTGCCATCATTCTATCTGCTCGTCAGAATTTGATGTGCAAGAGCTTTCACACTCCCAAGGGATTCGGCCATCCAAGGTTGGATTTACCCAATCTTTCTCATGCTGAGTTATCTTGTAGATGTAGTCCAGATCATCATCGTTGTCATAGTCACACATTGGCTCTGTGTAGCGCGATCCTTCTGCAGGGTCTAAAAGTACCACTACATGCAATGATTTTTTCTCAAATATCATCTTGCACTTCTTTAGATCTATCACTCTATTCATGTCAATGGCCCAATCTATTTCTAATAGCATGGGGTAGGGATTATTGTCATCAACAATCTCTATCACTTTGAAATCTTCCAGTGCACTTGTTCCTTCGGTATCTACTATGATTCCCTGCAATCTACCCATAGGTAGCATCTTTTGCTAGTTCATCATCCACTGTTGTATTGGAGACCATTGCAGTGTAGGCTTGCCCATGTGCTCCCATGTTTGCTTTGGCAAGACGTTTGCGTCTGATCCTAGATCTACAATCACTTGGTCCATCTCATATTCCCCGATCTACATGATTAATCTCATTTCCCTTCCTGTTTGTGTCGTGTGCTTTCCAAGCTTCCGGACTATGTGCGGTTCTCCTGGCGTGGTCCCAACGCATAAAGTTATGAGTTTTTGCAACCCCTTTATAGCCTTGTTGTTGCGCAGCAGCTTCATGCATGTCTCCAAGAACGTAGTGAGCATCGATGGGTCCATTTCCGACTCCAGTCTTTCTTTACTTCTCGAAGTGGAGGAATCAACGAAGCTCCTCTTAGCATCCATGAAGGTCTCCTTAGAACGCTCCAAATCAAATTCTGGTTCCTTCATTGTAGCCTTGCGAACCCAAGTACTTTCTTCAGATTTCTTGCCTTTGACATCTCCTGTCGTAATTCCACTCTCGAGCATGATATTTACATTAGAGTCTTCCTCACACAGCTCAGACCTCATCATTTGTAGGTTCTAAGTTAGGGGAGGTTGGAGTGCTCCTTTATTGTGAAACCTTGCTATTAGTCTCGAAAAATCCTCCGCAACCTCGTCCTAGTTGCCCCCCACCTCAGCTTCATCCGTGCCCTTGAAATCTGGTACGCACCATTCCTACATTTTGGTTGAGGGGCCATTTTTTGCCCTGAACTCTGTAGGTATGAGTTCGATCCATCATTAGCTCATAACTTCTACGAGTGCACTCATCATGTCTTACTGACCTACAAAAATTACAGAACAACTGCTGTGAATTCTGAGTATACTTCTGTAATAAATGGCAGTTATCTATAGCATGCTTTCCTCCTATCTGACAAATCACGCACCATAACGTAGGTTCCGCACTTGGTCCTTCTTGTGCCTCTACTATTAGTAGCATTGGCCCTCCTCCCGCAAGGTAATTCACGAACATTGGGCAGTGGTCCTTATCATGCCCCTCGCCTTCACATTTTACGCACGATACCCCATCACGGATCTTTGGGTGGGTTGTCCTATCTGGTTTCAAACTCTGCATCTCCAGGCACAAGTTTTTCAATTGCATGTGAATCTACTGAACTCTTAGGTTACGATCTTGTATTGGAGTCTCATGCAATGTTATCGCAACCTCCAAACCCTCAGCTTGAGTGTTTAGCCTTTGTTATGACAGTGCATTTCACAGATGTGACGTTAACAATTCTACAAACCATTCGTGGTGTTGCCCATCTATTATTGTCATATTTTCTTTGTGAATTGTGCACTTCATTCTTTGATCCAATTCCCATGGCGTCTTGCCTGATAGCATTGTGATCTCCTTGAATCCAATGATCAACTGTGCCTTAGACTTCAGCCTGTTAAATTCTTTTTTTAGTGCAACTTGGATATCCACAATCCCTGCATTCGGATTATCATTGGAATGCTTAATGTACCAGCTCAGTGCATGATCTTGCAGAGCACTGGCCAACGTTTCCTTCTTTATATTGTTGTCCATGACACCCTGTGCTTCCCATACAACTTTTATAACAGACAAAAACTAGTCTGGATCTTCATTCCATACTCCCTTGAACACCGGTAGCTTTATCACGCTTTCCATACTACTTCGCGGTGGTGGTGGAGGTGGTATGAGCAAATACGGGGGTGAAGAGAGTGAAACTGGTGGTGCTGTGGTTGGGGGTGGTATGTGCGGAATTATCTACCTTATCAAATTGATCACACTCCTTGGAGAGACCTTCATGAACTCTTCTTTTCCCCATAACAGAGGTGAAATCAAGGGGATAGTTTCTAGTTTCTTGTTACCTTTGTTTCTATAGTTTCTCCCACTCCTCATAGCCCCAAACATCAATTTATTCACATAACTTTTTTTTCACACAGTCGCATTTTAATCCAAGTGCTCAAAGATTTAACGTACTTACCTCACAGTCCCTTGAGGAAGTGTTGTTCTACTTTTCTATAGCTAGCTGAAGTATCTATCGTGAATTTGGTGATGAATCCTCTTATGAGTCAATTGAGCCAATGATCGATAGTGCACGTGATCTTATCTTCCAATGCTTCTAGTCTATGCACTAATTTTTTAGTCAACACAATAGGTTTATTGAGTTTACACCTTCCTTGGCTATCTTCTAGCTTTGTGATCCACTCGTACAACTTAGTGGGGAAGGATGCAAAGAAAATTTCACGGATCTCCATATATAAGTAGCAGTCTAACCACTCTTTCTTTGATAGATGTGGATTCCTTTTTTCATGTGCCACAAACTCATGAATCTTTTTGATTAACCAATCTTCAATTCATTTCTTTGTCATATTCTAGTGATACAACATCATACATCTCTATGCAAATCCCAGTCCCGACAACAGAACCATTTGTTGGCTTGTTGGGGCCTGACATAGGTTCGGAGTTCATTAGCCAAACAAATCACTATACTACTGGGCCTTTCAGCAATAGTGCATGGAGCACAGACTGAGGTCTCACCCGAAGTAGTATGGGAGGGTGCTAGAAGTAGGTTTCCACACCCTTGAGATGTCTCAAACATTCATCTGGTCCACTGTTGGTTCCCGTGTGCAAGTTGCTTCGCACACTTTCCCGTTCCTCACAACCTGATACACTGCCTTCACACTACCCTAACCAGGGGCTGTGGAGCTCCTGCACCACAGTCTGCGCTATTACCCAAGATCTTACTTATCTTCCAATACTATTTAATTAACTTCTCCTACATGAATGTCTTAAATTATAATTAGTTATACAAAACATTCATACAGGGTCGCGCAAGAAATAAACAATATACTTGAAAATTATATTCAATCATGTATTAAACCAGGAAAAGATAAATAGAAATATAGTAAAACTTCTCCTTACTGATTCTTTCAATGGTTACATACTCGACCCGCCCTACACACTCAGTTGTAGGGGTCTATGCACTTAGATGTGGACTACTAGGCCTCTACACACTGAGCTATAGAGCCTTCTCCTACTCTATGACCCACAAACACACTTTTCACTTCGACTCAATTCCTTAGACTTTTCCTCTTCTATTTTATCTTCTCTATTATTTATCTTATACACTTAGAGCCTCTCTCTATTTATACAATCCCATGGTCCTTGGACCATGTGTAGGTCTATCCAGCTGATATTACATGACAAAAAGTAGGGCGGACAACCCTGTGACTCTATTATGACTTCGAAATCCACGCCTACAATTGTGGAGCTTTTACAAAAGGATTTGGTCAAAAATTGGGCTTTAAGACCCAAAACATGCCTTGGGGGGATTCCATGCCCAGAAACTTTTCATAAATTCTGTCAGGGGGGCCTATGGTTTTTACTTTTTGTGTATTTCTTTCCATATTGGGGGTATGGAGGTTCTTAACTCCGACACATCTACCAACGAGGCTCTCATCTGGGCGACCATGGATGCTGAATCACATCATATACATTCATCTAGGTTTGAATGTCGTAGTGGCCACGATCCCTCGATTCTTGGCACACTATCCTAGGTGATGCATGCGTGCCAGATGTAGATCATGTGTCCCCTAATCTGTAGGGTGGCGCACATGCACTTTATGGTCGTCGATTTAAGCATTGACACCATTCCATCAAAACCACCACTCCACCTCCTGCACTGGATTTGGACAATTCCATTTTGATTGATCATATATCTAGCCTTCAGAAGCACGCTCTCATTGATGAGTGGTATTTCTCTTAAATTAGTGATTCTTAGATGAGAATTTGTGTGGAGAGGAAATGGAAAACTATGTTGGGATACATGTTGACTATCATGCATCTGTTGGCGGGTTGGTATAGGTTTCACTTTCTCAGTGAGGAGGACTTGGCAAAAATAAAAGCAATCCCATGGATAAAGGGCAAGAGTTTCCCGGCACTCCATTCCTGGTATATCGGGTACAATCCACTAAATAACACACCTCAAAATAAGATGATCTCGGTGAAATTACCTGGATTAACAATCGAGCTTTGGACTAAGCAGGCTGTTATGGATATTGGTAATGCCATTGACAAGTTCGTTTATGTTGATCCACATTATTTGGGGGCACCTGACAAACGCGTCGCTTGGATCCTGATTGAGAAGGAGCCTTGGGGAGGTTTTCTAGACCATATTGAACTTCACTAGGGAGAGACTCAATTATCTCAGAGACTGGATTACTGTGGTGTACCCTTTAGATGCTTGTATTGCCACCATACTGGGCATCTAATGGCCAGCTGCTCATGTTGGTCGGGTGGCCGTATGCAAGGATGGAATTGTTCTGGTGGGTCGTCAATGTCGCAATATGGCAGGGGTCACACTGGGATGAGCAACCAACATGGCGTTACAACTTGGCATCAATCAGGTATTCTACATGACTCTCATTCTTTTAGACCCCATGCATTTGGCTCCTCGACAAATGACTCATCGCCCATCATGGTTTTGTCTTCTCCGATATCCTCTTCTAAGTCTGATATCTTGGTCCCTATAAGTCTTGTTACACATATACAACAACCCTCACCATGATCCTTCCCCTATCAGGAAATCTCAGCTTCTTTTTCGGCACCTCATTTGTCTCACGACATTCTCTCCACTTCTCATATTATGTACATACCATCTCTGTCACCCTCTCCTTTTCGTAATTGGGCAAAGGGACCTAAAAATAGTGTCACTCCACCTAATTTGCCATTGGACTCTCCCACAAACTCTGTTGGAAATGACCTGGGCTTTCTATTACTAAGGAAAACTATGGGCTTGCATATAGTCACTATCCATAAGCCATATGGGTACACATCACCTCACAATAGTCCAACCTCTACTGAGAACATTACCATTCGTTAGAAACAGAATTTTGGAAGCCAACATTTTTGGGGACGACCCAAGCCTATTCCGCTTACCTCTCCTATGGAACACTTTCTGGTTGATGTACCTATTTCTGAAATCCCCCCCTCACGAGCTCTTGGAGCATCTATGTCCGAAAAGGAATTTTCATGAATTTTATTATCTGCCTCAATATCTGGGGTCTGGGGGCTGCCCCAAAATACCTAGCTCTCAACCATCTTTTCTCCACTCTACATCCTTATATCATTCCTCTTCAAGAAGCCATGCATTATGTTCCTCATGTTGTTCAATATTTTTTGAAAATGTTTTCAGATTGGCATATTTATACTACTACCATTGTGAGCCTCTTTGGTTGTCTTGTGGCCTTATGAGACCCTCGATGGGTCAAGATCAAAGCCTTCAAATGTTTTGTGGGCATTCTTCTTAAAGGGAATATCCGCAGACTAGGTGGTTGTGTACATATCCTAAATATATATGCTCCATATAGGGATAGGTTTGTATTCTAGGATAGGTTGATATCATCTAGGATTATGGAGCTGGCCTCCCTCATCATTGCTGGGGATTTAAAATACACCTTTGGATTGGATGAAGTATGTGGAAGATCTAAGAAAATTGATCCCCTGGACGAGATGATTTGTGATGAGATTTCGGTGCATAACTTTGCAGATATTTTCCATGCTAAAATGGCTCCCACATGAGACAATGGTTGCTCTAGTGTGGCATATGTTGCAAAGAAGCTAGATTGTTTTTTAATGCATGAGCAGTTGTTGGCTCGTCTTGGTGATGTCCATGCAGAGATTATCAATAGCTTTTTTTCTAACCACAAACCTATTACATTACAATGGAGCAGGAAAGATATTCGCTTGGGCATGCTCTTTAAATTTATTAGGACCTGGTTAGATGATCCAGACTTTAATGTATTGGTGAAGGATACATGGAGCCGTGTATGTGTTAAAGGATGTTCCCCTATGGTTAACATACTAAACAAGTTGGATATCCTCCATGGGGAGGTCAATTCTTGGTAGAAGAAGAGGTTTAAGTCCTTGCAAAAGGATATTATCGATACTTAGTGTGTAGTAGATGCTTTACACCCTTTGATGGCCACCAAATGTATACTAGATACAACTTGGTCACACATTCAAGCCCTTGAGCTAAAGAAGAAACAACTCCTTTCTATGGAGGAAGCCACTTGGCGCTTGAAAAGTCAGGCACTATGGATCAAGCAAGGGGACCGTAACACTAAGTTCTTCCATCCTTATGCAAATCACAAACGCAACATAAATTATATATGGGAGATAAAAAACATTGATGGACAATATATCCAGTCATAGGAGGAGATTAGTAAAGTCATTGTCTCCAATTTTCATCTGGCTTATGGAAATAACGAGGGTATTGTTGTTGAAGATATCATATGGGGGATTGATCCATATCCAACTATGTATGATGAAAATTCAAATGTTTCACTGTGAAAGGAGGTCACTGAAGAGGAATTACATGGGGTTCTTAAATCCTTCAAGGGTGAAAAAAGTTCGGGGTTGGATGGTTGGATGGTGGAACTATTCACACACTTCTTCGATTAGTTCAAAAATGACTTGTTGGACATGGTGAAGGAGTCAAGGATAACTGGAAATATACACCATCTCATCAACTCCACATATATTGCACTTATTCCAAAGCATTGCAAATCAACATGCTTCGCGGACTTCAAGACCATATCGCTATGTAACCTCATCTATATAATCATTTCTAAAAACATTGTTGGTTGTATGTGGAGTACATTATCATGCCACATATCTATAGAGATATATGGGTTCGTATAGGATAAACAAATACATGATGCTTTTGCTAACACCTAAGAATGTATGAATACGATACATAGCAAACAACTAAATGTTGCCATTATGCAAGTGGACTTACAGAAGGCATACAATTGCTTGGATTGGGGATATCTTAGACTGGTACTTCTCAAAATTGGCTTACAACCAAGTTGTATTGATTGGATAATGGCGTGTGTTATTAATGTTAATTATGCTGTGATTATAAATGGATATCCAACATAATTCTTCCGGGCTAGCTGAGGACTATGTCAAGGATGTTCCCTTTCACCACTTTTATTCATATTAGTGATGGATGGGCTAAGATTTCATATAAAAAATGTGGTAGCACAAGAAAAATTCTAGGCTTTACAGATTGGAAACAACATCAACATATCCCATGGATTCTTTGTCGACGATGCACTCATCATGGGTTTGTTAAGTCAACTTGCATGGTTATGTATTTTTCATATTTTTAGGAAGTTTGCTAATGCCACTGGCCTGCATATGACTATACAAAAATCCATAATTTTTCACGGATGCTGTGACATGGATATAATTGCATATATTAAAAACATGTTTGGTATAGAGGCAGAGATGATGAAAAATGGTATGAAATACCTTGGGTACCATATCAAACCATGTAGTTACAGGGTTGTTAATTGGTAATGGCTTGTGGATCATTTTTTCAAAAAAATATCTGGGTGGGAATTTAGATGTCTGTCTCTGGGGGTTCAGGTCATCCTTACCTAAGCTGCCTCCTACAATTGGGGGTTTACTGGGCACATCTATTTCATATGCATGTCATGATCATTAAAATTCTTAACCATATCATGGCTAATTTAATTTCGGGGGAGTCATGGGAAAAGAAAATATCATTTGGCTAAGTTGTCCAACATCACTTATTCCTAGGTCATGGGTGGTTGAGGGGTCATGAATCTACGTCATTTTGGATGGTCATTATTGATCAAATCTCTATGGAGGGGTATTTTTAGGTATGGTACTTGGAGTAGGGTCATCAGACATAAATACCTTAAGGACCATGTTTTTTTGTTCTGGTTCCATAAAGGCCCTATTGGAACCATCCATGGATCGACAATCTCGCTTAACTTTCATAATATTGCTAGAATTTTCCTACAACATCTTGTATGGACCATGGGATCACGCTGTTAGTGTCAGTATTTGGAGCCTTCCTCCAGTGATCAAACATGCTCTTACAAGTGATTTGAAGGTGTCAAAATCAAATTTTGTCATTTCAGTGAGTCTTCAAAGCAAAATTTGGTCACTAGGCATTAGGTCTAGGGTTTGCTTTTACTCCTTTCAAAGTTTCCCAAATGTCAGTCTATGTCACTAGTCATCTGAGTCTATCATCATTCAAAAGGTTTTTATCATCATGTCAGGTTCCATTGGGTCATTTTACACCTTGTTCATGCCTCAGTTGCGCCTACGCAAGATTCATTTCCCTCTCCTAGGGTTTTGAAGGAAATTTCTCTTGAATGGTCAAATCATTAGCAAAACTTGTATCCAGATGTTCATACACCTTCCCATATCCTTCATGTACCTTATTAAACTCTTCCCATCACTGAGATCCCCCAAATTCCTCATTTTTGCACAAACCCTAGTTTCTTGCCACAACTTGGCATTTTTCTACGCTAGGCCTGTGTTTTTCCCTTTTGGACCTCTTCCCCTCACTCAATATTTGATATTATACTTTCCCCTACTTCCTAACATCCCTCCCTACTTCCCAAAATTTCCCCAAGAATTTAGAAGCCCCTTATCCCCTTCACTTCGCTTCATTTCGACAAAAGCCCTTGTTTCACACATCAGGATAAGTTTCACTCAAAAGATGTTTCAGAGCAATAAAAGATGAATTTTGGAAAACTGAGAGAGGTTTTGTTCCACAACATGTGAGATAAGAAACACCTCCCTCACTTTTTACACAGGTATTATGGTTTTAGCGAAATGTCAAAAATACCGTTGCCTCAGGAGAATTGAATGCACCTCTTAAGTGACCTTCGGAAAATCAAGATTTATCCTAGCATGGTTGGACAAATGACTTTTTTGATGAGTGAAATGATAACTAGACACAAAGCGCTTTCCAATGAGCTATCATGAGCTGAATTTGGAGTTTAGGAAGGCATTCCAAATTTGACTGCAATAGCACTCTGCCTTGAGGCAGCCTCATTTGGCACATTTTGACCAGTCTTGGGAGATTTGATTTTTGACAAGGCAAATGAACTCCAAATCAGCAAATTCTAGTGGGTATGGAAAGTGGACTCAAGTAACTTTCCAACAAGCTATCCTGCACCTGATTTCAACTCTGGGAAGGCCTCCAAAAGACTCCTGCAAAATGCAGTATGTCGCTGGGTGTGTGCGACGCATTGGGTAAGGCGCGCAGCGCATCAGGGCCGCACAGCGCATCAGGAACAAAAACGCAGTGTAAAAATACACACACATGGTGCATCAGAGGCACACGGCGTGTTGGGTGAGGCGCGCGGCGCACTCGGTTTTAAGCCCGAAATTTGCTTGGAAAGGCATCAAATTGCCTCCTCTCTGCACAAACTTCCAGGTAGGCTCATATTCACTACTTGTGCTTGGTTTTTGAAAGGTTAATGTAATGGGTTCATGATATATTTTCCGCAGAAATCCAAATTGGAAAACCCTCCTTTGTTAATATAAAAAGTGTTGTAGGGTTTGGAAACAGTGTGTTACCAAGGTTGTATTCTTCCTCATTTCCCTTTGGCATATTTGGCACTTGAAGACAAACACATCAAGCCTTCATTCCTCATTTTCAACAAATCAAACATACACTTGGCATAGACTTTCAATACCATGGAGGCGGACAACAACACATCATAGAACCAAGACAGAGATTCCATCAATGAACTGCATGCACGAGGAAGACACTGAAATGGAGTAAAAGGCAAGATTGGCTCCTACTCTTGGCCGAAGCTTCTTTGGCTAAGCATGGCACTTGATGAGGCACCTTCAGCCCAAATTTCAAGGAATTTGGAGAAAATTTTTCATTTTGAAAGTTTTGGCTTGCAAAACAGGTTTTTTGGCTCAACGCGTAGCGCGTAGTGCGCGACCCATAAGATTGGGAGGTCCAAATCACAAATGGCTTGTAGTTTTGGATTTTTCATGATGAATTATACATGCTCAACTATTGCCAAAGTATTTAATTAAGTTCTGGGTGACCAAAAGGCTCAAAAACACCATGAAAATCACCTTTCTGCCACCTTTTGCACCAGCAGGAAGTACCTCCAGGAGAATGCACCTTTGGAGGGGCAAATGGACACCAAATTGGAAAAGTCTACTTGGGTTGGAAAGTAGACATCCAGGGCTTTCCAACAAGACAACCTAAGCTCAATTTGGATGCCCAGAAGTGCCCCAAAAACAAGTGGAAATGCGCGTGGCTCACAGGGCTTTTTGGCACAATTTTCATCCTCAGCTCAGCAAATGAAGCCAGTTTGACCAATTTTGACTTGTGATGTGATTTTTCACCCCTCTTGATGTAATTAATGAAACATTATGTTGATTTGACACTTATTTACCTATTCTAGATGATTCATTCATAAAATAGTAAAAATTTAATGAATGAATTGGTTTCCTAGCTTATAGAGCCAAGTTGTTTTGACTGCCTAGATTGTAGTGCTTTGTTTAGAAATTGGTTGAAACAACTTCTAGGATGATGAGCTCGACCCCTAGAGGCAAGGGAATGTGTTGGCTTGCCTATATTATTCATTTTATTAGTCATTTCAAGGTTGGACTCTTGGGAATAGCTTGACACTCTATTGTACATATCTTATCTGCATTTTTGGCAAAGGAAAAGACTAGGGTTTTGCAGCACTATTTGGGATCATTGTGGCTTTATGTGTTGATGGTGTGTTTCTTTCAGTACTTGTAAGTTGTGTATGTGTACTGCTTTCCTTCTTTAATCTTCTGCAATTGAACAAATGAAGTATTAAGGTAGAATCCATAAATTTTCTATGCTCTGCCTTTAAATTTGTTTAATTTTCCATGTTTTCGTCTGTTTAGGGAGAATCCTTGAAAGTTTCTTGCTCTCCTTAACCTCTCACTAGTCATATCTATCCATTCAATCACTTTAAAGGCATCAAAACAATCGCCTATCTTTCCCCAGGTAGACCTCTGCAAAAGTTGTGCCTCATCCCCGCACCCAAAATTGCCTTTGCCTTGAATGCAACAAAACTTCAAAAAATCAATTTCAAAGTCCTTGTACTTCATACCTAGCCTAAAACTAGTCATCATTTCAGTCATCTTGACCTCATTGATTATCTTTTGCCGAGATTGACATTGACCCAGAGAGATCCCTCCCTTGTCCTCGTAGGGCTAGCTACAAGGTTGAGCGTGGTTTGATGTAGCCTTGAGTCTTATCTTATTTCAGCCTAAGGTAGATTTGAGTGCTAACATAGAGGCAACTCCACTGGGGAGAACTGGTTTGCTTGTTAGTGTTATTTGATTTATAGCTACAAACGGAGTCTGAAGTCACGCCAGGTAGCTTTTGAACTGCACATTGCTCTGCGAGTGCATAGTAGATAAACGCTGCTTCAGTCGATCTCCGGTCTAGCTTGTAATCGTAACACTTAACTTATAAATTTCCCCAGTACATGTATCAAGTTCAGATCTGATTTTTGATGGTGGACAATGATCAGACATAAGAAGGCTGAAAACATTTACCTGGCGACTTCACTCACTGAAAACTCCAGAAATCAATGCTTCATGGCAACCTCACTGCTGATGGACCGGATTGCAAGAAAATATGCTCCCATGAGCCGAGACCACATCCCAGGTTTTCCAAATAAGATGCCCAAGGTGGATTGGCTTCAGAATTTGCCTATGTTTAGAAATGAGGAAGGTAATGACGCTGCTCTTCATCTGGTGAAATTTCACATTCATGTGCATAAATTTAAGATCAATTTTCGTGAAGACTGTTTGATGAAAATGTTTATGGCTACTCTGGAAGATGAAGCTCGATCCTGGTATGAAAGTTTTCCATCTGCTTCCATTTATTGTTTAAGGGATTTTCATACCGTGTTCTTTGAAAAGTATAAAGAATCATATCCATCCTTGATTTTAGTTCAGAACTGTTGTAGCCATGTACATAATTTCATTGAAGATCTAGAGAATTTTTATGGTGATAATGATTTCATGGACGGAGAAATCATGGAAGTTCTGTATGAGAATCCATTTCAGCAACATGAAGAGAACCTAGAGGATACCCATCAAGATGATCAGGAAATTTTGTAGAAGAATCAAGCTCAGCAGGTTGAAGATGGCCACATGGCTGAAAATGATGAAAGAGAGAATGTTATTTCAGATCTGCCCACAGAAGAAGATAGCATGTCGAGAACTCAGGTTTCAATTACAGATTTTGGTAATGACCAGTCAGCTGTTTTAGATCCGGATTCAGATTGTAATGACCAAGCATACCTTGTACTGAATCCTGAAAAGGAGGGTTTTGCTGACAGAGGTTTTCCAAATGTTCTCAAGCCATCATAACAGAGCCTTCATAAACAGGTAATCCAGTCAGTTAATGAAAAGAAAGATGGGATCTTCATTCAAGTAAGTGAAATATTTCCTCTGGATGAATTTATAGTAGATTCTAGAAATGTCATGTTTGGGTATCAAGAATCAGTTGAAGTTTCTTTTCTCATGATTGATGAATGTAATGCAAATCCGGCTGTCCTATCATATGAATATGACCTATCATATTTTCATACGGTAGAAGATCAAAACATACAGGATTACCTTTCAGATTCTTCATATGTTTCATGTGTTGAAATGTTTTTACAAGAGGAGATCTGCTCATCTACCTGTTCAGAGATTTTTGAAGCCCAGGAGCATATTGTTTCTGAAGTACATGATGAAGACAGATCAGAAGCAGGAGAAAAAGACATCTTGTTCTTTCAGCAGGAGGTAAATCTTCATGTTTTTCAAGATCCTCTGGCAAGTTTGTTGCAGCCAACACCGAAGGTGTTTATTGCAGTGTTCAGTGACAAAGGAGACCATGGTCAACTATGTTTTTGGATGCCCAGGGATAGGTTTGTACTATTGACCAGAAGATCTGATAGGAAGAATCAATCAAGAAGCCATATTCTTGATTGGTTGGATTGGCATTTTGATATAGTTTGAGGATATATTGTTTTGTAAAGAAACACAGGTGGCCAGGTGCTGCCACCAAGCTTTGAGTTTTAAGTTTTAGGTCTTAGTATTTGTTTTAGTACAGTTTGTCGAGTTAGTTTTTCCATCATTCAGATTTACAATTAAGTCGGTTTGAGTCCATTATTCAGTCAATAAATGAGTCGGAAGTCTCGTGTTGTCTGCTGAAATAATGACTCCATTGCCCAATGGACGGAGGCACTATCTGCTCTCCCAAAGCTCTGCGGTTCTTGGCACCTCCAAGGAGCTACCATCCCCATTGGAGCCAATGTTAGTGTCAGTCTTTGCAGCCTTCCTCCAGTGATCAAACATGCTCTTACAAGTGATTTTAAGGTGTCAAAAATCAAATTTCTTCATTTCAATGAGTCTTCAAAGCAAAATTTGGTCACTAGGCATTAGGTCTAGGGTTTGCTTTTACTCCTTTCAAAGTTGCCCAAATGTCAGTCTATGTCACTATTCAGCTGAGTCTATCATCATTTAGAAGGTTGTTATCATCATGTCAGGTTCCATGGGGTCATTTTACACCTTGTCATGCCTCAGTTGCACCTAGGCAAGGTTCATTTCCCTCTCCTAGGGTTTTGAAGGCAATTTCTCTTGAATGGTCAAATCATTAGAAAAACTTGTATCCAGATGTTCATACACCTTCCCCTATCTTTCATGTACCTTATCAAACACTTCCCATCACTGAGATCCCCCAAATTCCTCATTTTTGCACAACCCTAGTTTCTTGCCACAACTTGGCAATTTTCTAGGCTAGGCCTGTGTTTTGCCCTTTTGGACCTCTTCCCCTCACTCCATCTCTAAGATTCCACTTTCCCCTACTTCCTAACATCCCTACCTACTTCCCAAAATTTCCCCAAGAATTTAGAAGCCCCTTATCCCCTTCATTTCGCTTCATTTCGACAAAATCCCTTGTTTCACACATCGGAATTAGTTTCACTTAAAAAATGTTTCGGAGCAATCAAAGATGAATTTTGTAAAAATAATAGAGGTTTTTGGCTACAACATGCCAAAGAAGAAAAACCATCCTCACTTTTTACACAGGTATCATGGTTTTAGAGAAATGTCAAAAATATCGTTGCCTCGGGAGAATTGAATGCACCTCTGAAGTGACCTTGGGAAAATCAAGATTTCTCCTAGCATGGTTGGCCAAATGACTTTCATGATGTGTCAAATGATAACTAGACACAAATATATTTCCGATGAGTTATCATGAGCTCAATTTGGAGTTGAGGAAGGCATTCAAAAGTTGATTGCAACATCACTCTACCTTGAGGCAGCCTCATTTGGCATATTTTGACCAGTCTTGGGAGATTTCATTTTTGACAAGGTAAATGAATTCCAAGTTGAAAATTTCTAGTTGGGTTATAAATTAGACTCAAATACCTTTCCAACAAGCTATCCTGCGCCCGATTTCGACACTGGGAAGGCCTCCAAAAGTCTCCTGCACAATGCACTATGTAGCTGGGTGCGCGCGACGCATTGGGTAAGGCGTGGAACGCATCAGGGGCGCGCGGCGCATCAGGCACAAAAATGCAATGTAAAAATACACGCGCACGACGCATCAGAGGTGTGCGGCACATTAGGTGAGGCGCACGGCACACTGGGTTTTAAGCCCGAAATTTGCTTCGAAAGGCATCAAATTGCCTCCTCTCTGCACAAACTTGCAGGTAGGCTCATATTCACTACTTGTGCTTGGTTTTTGAAAGGTTAATGTAATGGGTTCATGATATATTTTCCATAGAAATCCAAATTGGAAAACCCTCATTTGTCAATATAAAAAGTGATGTAGGGTTTGGAAACAGTGTGTAACCAAGGTTGTATTCTTCCTCATTTCCCTTTGGCATATTTGGCACTTGAAGACAAAGACATCAAGCCTTCATTCCTCATTTTCAACAAATCAAACAGACACTTGGCATAGACTTTCAATACCATGGAGGCGGACAACAACACATCATACAACCAAGACAGAGATTCCATCAATGAACTACATGCACCAGGAAGACACTGAAACGAAGTAAAAGGCAAGATCGGCTCCGAATCTTAGCCGAAGCTTCTTTGGCTAAAAATGGCACTTGATGAGGCACCTTCAGCCCAAGTTTCAAGGAATTTGAAGAAAAATTTTTCATTTTGAAATTTTTGGCTTGCAAAACAGGTTTTTTGGCTCAACGCATAGTGCGCAGCGCGCGACCCATAAGATTGGGAGGTCCAAATCACAAATGGCTTGTAGTTTTGGATTTTTCATGATGAACTATACATGCTCAGCTATTTCCAAAGAATTTCATTAAGTTCTGGGTGACCAAAAGGCTCAAAAGCACCATGAAAGTCACCTTTCTGCCACCTTTTGCACTAGCAGGAAGTACCTCCAGGAGAATGCACTTTTGGAGGGGCAAATGGACACAAAATTGGAAAATTCCACTTAGGTTGGAAAGTAGACATCTAGGACTTTCCAACAAGCCAACCTGAGCTCAATTTTCATGCCGGGAAGTGCCCCAAAAATAAGTGGAAGTGCTCAATTTTCATGCTCAAACGCGTGGCACACAGGGTTTTTTGGCACAATTTTCATCCTCAGCTCAGCAAATGAACCCAGTTTGACCAGTTTTGACTTGTGATGTTATTTTTCACCCCTCTTGATGTAATTAATGAAACATTATGTTGATTTGACACTTATTTACCTATTCTAGATGATTCATTCATAAAATAGCAAAAATTTAATGAATGAATTGGTTTCCTAGCTTATAGAGCCAAGTTGTTTTGACTGCCTAGATTGTAGTGCTTTGTTTAGAATTGGTTGAAATAGATTGTAGGATGATGAGCTCGCCCCTAGAGGCAAGGGAATGTGTTGGCTTGCCTATATTATGCATTTTCTTAGTCATTTTCAGGGTTGGACTCTTGGGAATAGCTTGACAATCTATTGTACATATCTTATCTGCATTTTTGGCAAAGGAAAGACCAGGGTTTTGTAGCACTATTTGGGATTCATGTGGCTTTACGTGTTGATGGTGTGTTTCTTTCAGTAATTGTAAGTTGTGTATGTGTACCGCTTTCATTCCTTAATCTTCTGTAATTGAACAAATGAAGTGTTAAGGTAGAATCCATAAATTTGCTATGCTCTGCCTTTAAATTTGTTTAATTTTCCATGTTTTCGTCTATTTAGGGAGAATACTTGAAAGTTTCTTGCTCTCCTTAACCTCTCACCAGTCAGATCTATCCATTCAATCAATTTAAAGGCATCAAAACAATCGCCTATCTTGCCCCAAGTAGACCTCTGCAAAAGCTGTGCCTCATCCCCGCACCCAAAATTGCCTTTCCCTTGAATTCAACAAAACTTCAAAAAATCAATTTCAAAGTCCTTGTACTTCATACCTAGCCTAAAATTAGTCATCAATTCAGTCATCTCGACCTCATTGATTATCTTTTTCTGAGATTGACATTGACCCGGAGAGAGCCCTCTCCTGTCCTCGTAGGGCTAGCTACGAGGCTGAGCGTGGTTTGATGTAGCCTTGAGTCTTATCTTATTTTAGCCTAAGGTAGATTTGAGTGCTAACACACGCGAGAGGATCCTTATCGGTGTTGATAAGATATTGGGTGCTGGCATCGACTGTAATATCTTTGTGGGGCTGATACACTTCTTAAATGGCTGAGGCATATACTTCGGGAGTCAAGTCATTGCACATTGGCAGGGTCCATGCCACGTATGGAAAAGTGCACAGGAGATGGGTTTGTTTGTATAGATGGACTAGGAATGGAACCAGATTATCACTAGCATGAACATCTTGCTAAATTCCATGCGGGAAATCATGAAAAATTTAAATGGACTGGGAAGATGAAATCTGATAACATCATTGTTGTTGATATATATTTATCTCTTTGTAACAAGGATGCTCTATAGGGGGAGCATCATGTTGATCCAGATTTAAACAGGAACGCAATAGATTACAGAGATAACCATAAATACAAAGATGTGATAACCATAAATAAAGAGATGCAGTGGAAATAACACTTCATTTCATTAATGGTAAATACCGAAATATGCTTACAACTAGAATTGGGAATAAACCAGCTAGGACGATGGTAGCTTATCTCTGAGAAGAGATGTGCGGCTACATGTCTCTGAACTGTTCCGAACTTG
>APFE030956324.1:0-17025 GCA_000404065.3 Pinus taeda | reverse complement strand
AACGTGGTCCCTGGAAGGAAAGAGAAGGTAGTAGCCTTCTGTAGGTCAGCACCTACGTACTAGTATCTTAGCTAGTACAAGAGCTAAGAGGCTTGTAGCTCTCTGCAAGTTGCAGCCTGCGTACTGGCAAAGGACTGCACCAGTAAAAAAACATTGTAAAAAGAAGTTTCTAATTGAAAGAAGATAGAGACATATTGCAGCAGGTGGTTTTCACCCACATTGGGTTTCCACCTTATATCTGGTGTTCTTTGGTGTCACTGTCTATGTTTCTTGTTCCTGTTTATTATTATATGGTTCTGACATACAGATTAATGGTTAACATTTAAAGAATAAATTACATTAAAATATGGAAGGTATATAGAAGTTTCATTAATCATATCTGAAAGTGTTTATTGAAAAGGATTTGATAATACTGATTCCCCCCCCCCCCCTCTCTGTATTATTTCCAACACATAGTTATTGGATCCTGCCTCAAGGCCTGCTTTAAATGTGACATGATGAGAATCATATAGAAACATAACTCCTTTAGCATTGCTAAACTCTAGTGGACCATATCTAGCTCCATCAAAAAGACCCCAAACTTGAATTTTGTCTAGTCCCAACTCTTTCAACTAATGAGGAGCATCTTGCTTCTAACATTTGAAACCATTGATATGATTTGTCGGAATTAGATCTGACTTGTGAGAAAACTTGAAAGGTGAGGAATGTGTTTATCTCCCAAGCTTGAATGTTGTCTAGTCCCAACTCTTTCAACTAATGAGGAGCATCCTGCTTGATAGGCATTCTAACATTCGAAACCATTGATCTGATTTGTGAGAATTACATCTAACTTGTGAGAAAGCTTCAAAGGTGAGGAATGTGTTTATCCCCCAATCTTGAATCTTGTCTATTCCCAACTCCTTCAACTGATGAGGAGCATATTGCTTGATAGGCATTCTAACATTTGAAACCATTGATCTGATTTGTCAGAATTAGATCTGACTTGTGAGAAAACTTGAAAGCTGAGGAATGTGTTTATCTTTAAATATTTGACTATTCCTAGCCCTCCATATTCCCAAATGATTAGGCATGTTAAGGCTATAAATTCTTTCAATTATTTTTTGATATATCATTGCGTCAAACTTTACTCCATCGTATCCTCTTTCCGCACATGTGAAATACCCAAGATCTGCTCCGACTCTTTCCAGATTTGTGAGCATAAGGATATTTTGTTAACTAGAGTAATATATTTTATTCCTCCCTTCTACACAAAATCAAATCCGTGGTCCCTGTCTACACCTCCTCTGCATGAATTCCCATCCCAATTCCTTATTTATCAATGTTGGCCATAAAGAGATGAGTCTTTTTGTGGGATTTTCATTGCCAGATCTGTCTCCACCTCTAGGTTGACTCTTGAAATTTTGTAACAAACAAAAATTCGCATCCAAGCTTTGCATCGATGCTTAAAACATGGCTTATCAATCTTAATATTCTTATGAAAACTCTTCTTATGTTACAAGAAAAAGAAGAAAGAAAAATATTATTTGTTTGTCCTTAGATCAACATGATGTCATTTCTGCCATTCTCAAGAGCTAGGGATTCTTCTTATACCAGAAATGATTAATTCTAGGTTTTTCTAATTCATATTTTTTCTAGGGTTTATGAACCCTAGATGCTTCAATGTCCAAAGCCTTCAATACATGTCATCCTTCAAAATTGCAAATTTTACAAGTATACTAATGTGTCAGCTACAAATACTAGAAATCTTATTGACAAACCTTCTATACATGAGATGGATTTTCATTTCATTCCTTGATCACAAAAATCTAGTCTTCATATATAAGGAAAGGATCTAAATGCTAACATATCAATTATGTCAGTATCTTTAATATATTTATACATACCCTTTTATAATATGTCACTATCTTTCAAAGAAGCATAAGGTCGTTAGCTTATTCTTCATGTGATTTCACCATGACCTAGAAGACTTAGCATTATATGAAATATAGTTGACATAGGTCATTGGTTGCAAGAAAAATTTGAAATGAACAAAATTATATGTACTTCTTGAACGTTACCTACCCATTTTTACAAATATTTGGTCATCTGCAACATATATTTTCTTCAGTTGATATATATCATCTTTCTATAACATAGGTACCTCAGACCCTTAGCTATCAAACTAGAGCACACATTACATATATTTATTTAGGGTGCTTCAAAGAGATATGTTCACAACAAACTTAGACTTCTCATCATAGTAGATGAAGTTAATAATTCCTTCCAATTTTTTCCATAAGTTGTTATATTTCTGTCTTTCATATTGCCTCAGAAATGCTATGTGAGTTTCTTCATAAGTGTTTTCTTTAATGATAGTAGAAGGTACCATAGACCTTTGTATTATCCATAGAGAGTAACATAAGTGTCACTATCCCTTGCATGAACCAAGGGTACATATCTATACATAAACAAGTGATATTTTCTTCAAAGATAAAAAATTTAGACTTCAGACTTCAAATTTAGTGCTTTTATTTTGTGAGAAAAAATACTTCACGTCATAAATTGAATTCCATGGATGTTATGTCATAGGAATTTTCATAATTTGGATAGTATTCCATGAGAGAGCTTGGACCTATTTAGAAAGTATATAAGACATGTGCTTGGAGAATACTAAGATACAAAATTGCCACTTCACATATCAAGTACAAACCTTCGATCTATCTCAAGAACTTCGCTTTATACATAGGGATCATAGTCATGTAGACTTTGGCTTTGATTCAAGAGGAGACATAATCATGTCACTATTCCAGAGAGGCTTGGAATTATTTTGCATCAATCATAAGAGGAATTTTGGATTCATACACCCTCTTCTTTTTAAGTCTAAAACTCATACTTGACACTAATATCTTATACTTGCCTTAAAAATGTCTACTCAAACTTTAAAAAATTTGGATGCCTTGTTCCATAGAGAAAACTCGGATGCATTCACAACTCAAACTTTTTATCTCAAAAAACTTTAAGCGTTTTGAGCATTAGTTGTTCAAACCTGTTAAATTCTTAAAATTGTCCTTGTTATACCATAGAGATTATTACTTCATTGGAGTACTTAATTTCATAGATTGATCACTACTTCAAGGATATTGGATCTCTAAGTAGACATAGGTCACTAACTTGCATAGTTTGAATGTCATAAGGGTTTCAACATGTATTATTGTTTGTTATTATTATATATGTCTTGAATTTGTCATAGATATATCACAACTTCGGAATTTTTACTTTCCATGCTCAAACTAGTTATTTTTTCACAAATTCGGATATCATTTGGATATTAAATCACAGATATGAGATTCAATATATTTTTTGTTTCCATAGACTTAAAAATTATATAGTTTAGATATCTTCAAATCATAATAATGAAATGCTTCAGAGTTACAAATTTCCATGTAAACTAAATGTCGTAGAAAGCTTACATGATCCTCAAAGGACTACGACAGAACTCGGTTGAAGTTGTAGAGGTATAAAGTCACAAATAAGCACTATCCATAGCAACATATCGCAAGGTTCCATAGTGATTTTGAGTTGTCGTTTTTGAGTGAGATGTGTGTCCAATCATTTCTTTGAAATTCTTCAATCTAGCTTTTATAGGACTTGAACCATTGAATCTAGCTTCATCGGATATCCCTAACCCTAATGCGCCTAGTGGATATCACCATCACTTGTGGATAACACTGCTTCAAATACAAGACCCAGTAGGGTAGACTGAACGCATGAACTCATGCACCCAACACACTTAGAAAACTACATCATTCATAGAATAGACATTCATGCATGCCCTCTCCTGGATGGGTAACTGTGCCTTCCTAATTGAAGACAATACATTCATACATGTGCCTCATCCAGTGATCCTACTAAACTACTGCACCTCCATTAGAGGATCTCTTATGTGCCCTCTACTAAACATCAAATTTCCATTGTACAAGCTGGAATGTATTTGTTGAAGGATGATGTTGTTGCTGAAGGATAACAACTACTGAGAAATAGGTAAAATATAAGACTACCTCCACTCTTGTATCAGATAAAAGTAAAATTGTTGTCAAATTAAGCAACATTGTTAAGCAATTTTCTCTTTGTATATTCAATGAGCTAAAAATGAAAAAGGATAATTGTAATTTTCTTTCACTTGACGAAATAAAGAATATAGAACTAATTTCAAAGTGTTACAGTTATGTGGGTAATATATTATATCATATGTGGGTACATAGAGCAGTTAGAAATCAGTCTACTGCCATAGACTAAAGTGGAGTACAACCCGGTTACAAGGCCTACGGTACCAAGTGCAACATCTAGTTTAATCATAGTAATACTCATTGGCTTGTAGCAATCTTCTTCTGGAAAGTAACTAAAAGAGCTTTATTACACTTTGAATTTCAAATGCTTGTCAAAGGATCAAGTGGTGGCTACAATGAACAACTCAAACTGGGTGATCTTAGAACAAAATAATTTAGTATTTCCAAGAAAAAATTACATTACTGATGTATCTCTGAATTCCATGAAAACATAACAACTTGATGTATTGAAATGATATTAGGAGATTAGTAAAGAGGATCAAATTAAGTGATGTTATAGCCATAACATTGTATCCATTGACACTTCGAGTGAAGAGACTTGGCAACACCAAGAATATCGAGTTCCCTCCAAGCATTGGTCATCCAAGACAATGTAGTCCTTGTGGTTTGTAGAGAGTCTTCTCGCTCTAACATCGGACTCTTCAAACCAACTCTACACAAGGTCATTACAAATGTAAAAAATCAGCAAGACACAAATTTGGTAGTAAATATGACCAAAATAAGAACTAGTGCAAACAATTTTCACAATCTTTCTTTTGAAACCAACATTATAATCTCCTTAGCATTATGATCATCTGTCATTGTTCTTCCTAGGTCAGCAAACTCAGCTCCACCTTGACAAAGTGTAATTGCATAAAAGGAATGTCGGTCTCATGCCAATAGGTCTCCTATGATGAATGGTAGGAACCTAGTACATAGACCATTTTTCTCTTTGCTTAACTACCTAGGGCTTATTTCCCTTTCCAAATATCAATAATTCTTTCCCAAGAAAATATAAAATAAGAATAATATTTTACTATATTCTAAAAGGTGAATATGTTGAAATCATGCCACAAAGTGAAAGGAAATCAAATATCTTTCTTCAAACCACCAAATATATAAAGAAAAAAATAATAATTATAAAAATAAAACTAGATCTATCTATCTATGCATGAAATGAGTCAAGTGACTAAAAAAATTTGACCAAAACAAACAAAAAATTTCAAACTTGACAAAATCCTCTAAACAAGCAGCAAACAAACCACTAAAATTTTCTAAGATATTAGGGCTAGACATCAACGCAATTTCATGTACTTGAATAAGCCCATTGTTGCTTAGCATTAGACTTCTTAAATTAGTTATTTATCATTTAATACTAGAACACCATCTATGTGAAAAGAAATAGGTCCTAGATTCATCAAATCCGACTTCATTTCCAATCAAAGATCAAATCCAAAGGACACTAACTCGTTACTCTAGGATGGTGCTAAAATTAAATACACAAAAGAACAAAAAATAAAAATATGATAAAAAATAGACTTGCAAGATTGTATTGGTCGAGTGTGACAGGGACACGAATAATTGAGACTAGAGAGATTTATAGAATGTGGTAGTTACTAGTGTGTGTCTATTGTGCGATTAGTGGTATAGTGGAGAGACCTACCAAGAAGGGATGTTGGTCTCGAGAAAGTATAGTAGGGAGATCCATAGAGCATTTAGATGAGAAGTGTTGTCTTCAAGTTGGGTTATGTTATGGTAGAATTTTGTTGGTGATAAGTGGTAATAAAACACTTACATCAATAGGTAAAAAGTAAATTCAGGGCATGAGTTGGATTGACTCATGTTATCTTATCCCTTAATGTTCCTAAGGACATGTGGGGACCCGAACAGCTTAGCACCTGAAAGACTTGAAAACATGACAAATGACTGACAAGACTATACAAAAGAATTTCAGTCTCATGTCAATAGGTCTCCTACAATGAATGCACAGAAACCTAGTACATAAACCATTTTTCTCTTCGCTTAGCTAGCTATGGCTCATTTCCCTTTCCAATTATCAATAATTATTTTCCAAGAAAATATAAAATAAGCATAGTAGTCTACAAAGTCATGCCACAAAGTGAAAGGAAATAAAAACAAATTTCTTCAAACCACAAAATATATAAAGAAAACAATAATAAATTATAAAACTAGATCCATGAATCCAAGCATGAAGTAAGAACTAAAATAATTTAAGGGACTAACATAATATTTGACCAAACCAAAACTCAAAACTCAATCAAATGCCCCAAACACAAGCAACATATAAGCCATTAAAATTTTCCAAGATATCAGAGTTAGACATCAAGGTAGTTTCATGTACTTGAATGAGCCCATTGTTGCTTTGCGTTAGTCTTGCTAAATTAGTTATTTATCATTTAATAATAGTCGGACACTATCTATGTGAAAAGAAATAGGTCCGAACCTCATCAAATCCAACTGTATTTCCTGTCACATATAAGAAACAAATAATGTAATGATTAAATATGAAACACCAATCTTAAAATAACACGCATCAAAGTGATGTCATTGTAATGTTAGAATGAAAAATAAAAATATAGAACGTATCTTTACCTGAATTTGACATATAGTAATCTTGCATAATCAATGGAACATGTATACCAAAATAAGAGTCCTAGGTATTTCAATTTCCCAGTTCTCATCTTGGTCCTAATTTTATAAATTGTGACCACAGTCTTCTCTAAATGAACTGTGATTATGAGCCTCCAAAAAATTATGTTCTATATCAAGTTCATTAGAGAAATTTGTTATATTGTTTTCTCCCCTTCTATCACAATCTGATCGCCAAAGAGTTAGCACTCTTTCATATGGAAATTTGTCAATGTCATAATTTGTTACATATAATCTTAAACATGTATCCACATGTTTATCAAGCTTAATCCTCAACTTTGACTTCAAGAATGATAATGCACTAAACATTCTCTCATCCTCCACTGATCCCAAAATCATGGTTTGACACAAATCCACTAATTTGAAATATTCTGATATGTTTTCTTGCAGGTATTGGCTAGCACTTAAAGTATTTCATAATCTTGTTATAGCACCATTTTTATTAGGATTCTCCAAAAAAGGATATTGCTTCCACATTGTTTTAGCAAAGCGTCGACCTTGTTGATACAATTTTGATGAATCTAAAATACCTTCAATTTTCTCTCCATGTATCGAGACTTTCTTGCAAAAATGGTCTACTAAACATTTTAATCTTTTTTGAAAATCAGATTTTAAAGTTCTTGGCCATTAACAATTGTTCAAATATTGAGGGTATACCACACATATGGCCTCCAACAATTCATCTCAAGGAAATTGTTCTCTTATCTCTAATGATAGTGATCTTGCAATTTCTATCAAATTTTGTCTCACTCAAATCACACTATTATCAAATTGGTCTCTTGACATGGGGAAATCGTTGGTGATTCATCCTGTCTTACTAATATAATGAAAGGGAACCATATGCCCATGCACTGCAATACATAGTATCCCTTTTTCATTAAACGTCAAATATTTTTTAGTATTTTCTATATTGATGATCTTAGTCCAACTTTTAAACTCTGGACCAGTAAAAGGGTTTGGCATCATATACAAATTATCCAATGCAAGACATGCTGACTTTCTCGAATTTGTGTATTCCGCAATATACATTGTGAGATTCTGAGACATTTTCACAAGGACATTCATTTCATGTAGCATAGGAAGAATTCTAGCCAATATCAATAATGTCTCTGTTAGAAAAATATTATATATGACAGAGAAATGCAAGACATATAATATGCGAAAAAAACAAAAACACATAAAAATAGAGAGACACAGATATATGTGGTTCACCCAGTTTGGGCTACGTCCATCTCAAACAGCCATTCCTTCCTTTCTATTATCCTGCAAAATGAAGAGACACAACCTACAGTAGATCTGCTATAATATCCTCTGTTTTCTCTCACATTCTCACCTTTCTATTTCTCACTCGAAGAAATACACATATATACCACAGCCTCAATACAATACCCTCATTCAAAGAGAGGGGTTGCCTTCTAGGGCAAAAAACCCTAAACAAAACATAAATTCTACCGTCAAATCATCTGCCTAAGGAACAACCCAGATTGACTAGAAATTACTATACTTTTACAAGGCAATTTTACATCTATTTTTAGCTTCGGGGGCACTGCCCCCGAAACCCCCACCAGGGGACCACTAGCCCCTGGACCCCCCAGCCGGGGAGATGGCCCCCCACAAACCCCCGCAGCGGGGGACAACTCTCCCCCGCATGGAGGGGTGTGCAATCTCCCTGGGGTATACATCCGGCTGAAACAAAGAACTCTAAATAAGGATGATAATCATGCTCCACACCCAACAGTCTCTATATTAGTTAGTCGAGAAAGAAGATCTTGAGCTTTGTCTACATTGTAGCGATTTTCATACATCAACCCTACCAAAAATTTGAACTCACTAAATAGTCTTTGAGCTGGTCCATTTAATGAGATCCATCTTGTATCAAAATCTTTCAGTAATTTTTCTCCATCTGTAACACCATCTGCAAATTGTTGAAACTCTAAATATTGTTTGGGACTACGAGAAAAGTATGCATGAGTCTCACGTACAAGATCTTCAACTTTTGAAACTCATGTAAACTTGCTTACTATTTTAAATCCAAGATTCATCCTATGAGCCATACAATGAATATTAAGCATATATGGTGAAGTTGATAGTTGTATCCTAACACAAAGGTCATTCCTTTGTCCTTGCATTATCAATGCTCCATTTGCTCCAACACATACCAATTTTTTTGCAATCATTAAATGATCCATACCACTTTCCTTCCTACCATTAAGAACAAGTTCATAAATATTTTCAGCTATAGAAGTCTCTCTCATCTTTTTAATCCCAAGTAAATAGGAATGCCTAATATGGTCATTAACCATATAAATTCTCATGCAAATCCATGAAGTATTATCTATAACTATAACCTCATCCAAAGAAAATGCCGAAAACCTAGCATTTGCAATCTTCTCTTCCAAATCATCCTTTTCTACTTGAGCTAGATATCTTGCCCATTCCCAACCACTGGTTACAGACCAATGAGAAGATGGAAATTTTGGCACTGGAAGAAAATATAGAAATTTCATGTGATCTAGATAATCTGTCATAGGACGACCTTTAGATAAGATGTGAAATACAATGCTTAATTGTATCGTCTTAGATAACAAACTTCTTTCCATCATCTTTTCAAATAGAGATACGATGGTTCCTCCACTTGCCTCAAGTTTCCTCTTACTTATTAAATATTTTTTATATTCTTCTGCATATTCAACATGTCGATATTCCTCAAAAGATTTCAATCTAACAGTAGATTTATCTTTACCATTTACAATTTTCTTTTCATACACCTTTCCTGCATGCTTCTGTACTGTTTCTAGCTTCATCTGAAATTTCACTACCTTTTGAGTTTTCCAACTACACGTATTACATCTAACTTGTTGGAAAACCTCGTTCTCATTTGTAGGAGGTATTTCTTCAATAATTGGAAAACTTGAGACCCAATTTTCTTGGAATCGTCTCCCTACGGTCCACTGGCCTCTTTTCCTTTTCCGCGAATGGATTGTGTCACCTTCCAAGAAAAAATATTTAACATTTTCGTCACCAATTTATGTTGAAACTGCATTTATCTCACCCTGATCACTTGAGGAACCTATTATTTCATCCATCATATGGATATCAAATGCATTTCCACAAGAGTTAACCTCTCTCTTAGTAAGAAATTGTTCAAAGGAGCTTGAATCATGAAGAGAATGTGTATTTTTGGATGGATCCTTCTGAAAGTATGATAATACATCCATTTTCCTTGATGGTTTCTTCCCACGATTATCTTTTGACATCTCAATGAATATTCCACACGTAAAATTTCAAATCGTTCTGCAAACCTGCATCACCAGTTTACAGAGTTGAGATATGCTTAATATAAATTCACTTGTTCATAGAAAATAGAATTGTACTTTGCAAAACAATTGTTGAGTCAACATTGAAAGAATATATATCAAGAATTGAATTCTGAGGCAAAATGGAATTTCACAAAAATTATTTAATAATGATAATGGGAAACTGTTAACTTTTAAGACATCAAATATACTAATTCATTTGTATAACATTGAAACAACATCATCCTTGTAGGTCTATCTTAATGATTTTGGTTTACTAGTTTGGCTTGGGTCGATATCCATGCTAGATATCTATGGGTGGGCTTTGAATCATTCCCATTCCATGTAGTCAGTTTTTTGGACAGATTCAATTAGAAAAGTTAGTGACTCTTTGATTTTTATGCAGAAAATAGAATATTAATCCTCATGGATTTGAATGTAGGCATGATCTAGCATGAAATCCATTGTTAAATGAGTAAATTTCATATGGATTTGTTATAGAATTCCCTTGTTGTTTTACTGTTAAACACCAACAATTTCATACACTCAATGTGGTACAGTTACACACCAACGATTTCATACACTCAATGTGGAACCAAGAACACTAGCACTAGTTTAAATGCAACATATTTTATGTTTTCTCATCCTCACTATGAGATCATCTTCAAAATAATTTCAACTAAAAATCACTAAGAGAAGTAACACATACCTTTCAATCTAGGGATTACAATTCAAACAAGCCTTAGCAAACTTCCTGAAGACACCTTCACTAGTTTTTTCACTGACTAAAGAATTTCAAACTACTTTGGATCATCTTCTGAGATTCTTGAGCCTTGGATCTCTCATTTTAGGTATTTTAATTGATTTCCCCATAGATCAAAGGCAACAAATTGGAGTTCGATACCATATTTTACTTAATCCATGGTCATACTCTAGAGTAAGAAACATAACACTAGTTGTTTAAAAAATCATACCATTTGTCTCCTTAAACATTGCAATAGTTGGTCAAACTCATGTGATTATATCATATACTGCTCAAGTTAGATACTGGATAACACTGAAAACTAAAGCATCTATTCAATCTTATAAAAGAAATCTTAACTAACTTCGACTGAGGTATTTGAGATACTTTGAATATTCTGACGCCATGTATGAGGCTTATTTTCCATCTGTGAAAAAATATAATGCCTTCTCAACCTACTTTAAAAACACTGAAGTTTTTTAGATAGATTAATTGGTCACTAATGCCCTTAAATAGACTCTTAACCTTCCTTAGATTCAAATTGAGGTTTTAGATGTATTAGAGCGAATGATTTCCTAAGGATTTCTCAACATGGTATTAAAGCTAATGTCAAAAGTATATGCAACTAGAAGAACACAAGAGGGGCCTTTTCATTGCTCCATAAAGCAGAAAAGAATGGTTTGTTTGCATAATCATAGAACCAAAAAAACTAGAAGTGACGAAGGCCATTTTTTGAGCATACCTATATTAGTAAAAACCTCTCAAACTAGATCAAATATCTATGCAGGAAACCACCAAAAAAATTTAAGGAACGTTTTTTTATCTCTATGAAAAACCGAGTTTAAAATGAAATTTTATGGATTACTTTTGGGTAATCTATTAAAATCATAACTCCAAATCAGGCCTAGTATCTAGGAGGTAGTCGAAATCTTACAGGACCAAATACATGGCTACAAGAGGAACCTGTAAGTGAAAATTGAAGTAAAGATAGATCACTATGATAGAATGAAGACGAGAAGGAAGAATATAAGTCAAGTTTCAAAAGGTATAGATTTTTTATTGAGCTCAAAAGAGAGACTTATTTTAGGTTGAAGGTCCTATGCATATGTACAAGAAGAACGAAAAATTAAAAACATAAGTTTTGTGGCCTAATTCTAGCTAGCAAAGTGAAGCAACAAAATAAATTTGAAAGAATTTATAGAGGTACCAGACCTCTTTAAAAATAGAAAAATAAGGAAATAATATGGTATCTCAATCAACGTTCATTTGAGGTAGGGAATCGTAATAAAAATCCATTTTAAAGATTTATAGGAGTATCCACAACATACCCTTTCCTTTTTCACACACCTTTCTTCCCTTAGAAATGCATATAGAAACTTCATATTACTTGCCTGGATGGATGTCACACCCTGACACCCTACACATAATCATATGCACATTATATAACCAATGCAGATCAATGAAAGGGCCAGTGCTAAGCGATTTTGTTTGCCAACTGTGTAGCATATGGTTATGTGCATGTGCATTTGTGGTATTGTTAAACACCAACGATTTCATACACTCAATGTGGAACCAATAACACTAGCACTAGTTTAAATGCAACATATTTTCTATTTTCTCATCCTCACTATGAGATTTTCTTCAAAATAATTTCAACTAAAAATCACTAAGAGAAGTAACACATACCTTTCGATCTAGGGATTGCAATTCAAACAAGCCTTAGCAAACTTCCTGAAGACACCTTCACTGGTTTTTTCACTTATTAAAGAATTTCAAACTAATTTGGATCATCTTCTACGATTCTTGAGCCTTGGATCTTTCATCTTAGGTCTTTTAATTGATTTCCCCATAGATCAGAGGCAACAAATTGGAGTTTGATACCATATTTTACTTAATCCATGGTCATACTCCAAAGTAAGAAACATAACACTAATTGTTTTAAAAAATCATATCATTTGTCTCCTTAAACATTGCAATAGCTGGTCAAACTCATGTGATTATATCATATACTACTCAAGTTAGATACTCGATAACGCTGAAAAATAAAGCATCTGTTCAATCTTATAAAATAATTCTTAACTAACTTTGACTGAGATATTTGAGATGCTTCGAATATTCTGAGGCCATGTATGAGGCTTATTTTCCATCTGTGAAAAAATATAATGCCTTCTCAACCTACTTTAAAAACACTGAGGTTTTTTAGATAGATTAGTTGGTCACTGAGGCCCTTAACCAATGCAGATCAATGAAAAGGAATATGAAGATGGGAACAAAGGCCTGGATTGTGATCTTGCCAAAACTAAGGAATCTGGTGAAAATGGTGTTAGGAATGTGAGGTTCAACACTGACAACCAGTATCATATCTTTGACATGTTAATACATTGTCATAAATGTTGAGACCATGCCTCTATTAGCGCCTAAGACTACACATACTATAAAACAACGTAGACAAATGCTTCATAGATAGGATAGGTTGTTATGTTTCAATAAATAAATTGTGCACAAACATTACACCTATGTGCTCACGACCAGTAAGACTCTTGGCTATGGAATAAAAGAAACGCACTAACTAAAGTACTTCGAGTTGGCCTGAAAATAAGGAACATGCATACAACATTTTCAATAGAAAAATTTATTAAAGCATGATAATGTAGATGTCGTGCATTATCATATACAATATGTTTACTACAGATTTACCTAAATCAACAATACTAATTCCACAAAACAAGTGAAGGACGGAATGCAATTACATATCCAAGAAGAGAATTCATAATGGCTTGAGCTAGAACATAAAGGGAACCAATAGATATCGAACAACATGCCAACACACAAAAGCATAATAATGAATGTAAAATAATTGTGATAAAAACAGAGAAAACACAATAAGATAACTATGGGTGTAATATGAGAGTTACTACAGTGAAACTCCAAAACGGATGGCATGGCAACATATTCATGTATTATACTATCTAAAAGATAACAATAAGATAATTACAAAAAGATGCATATGCTAATTGCCAAAACAATAAAGACAAGAATCTCATGTAAAAGGAATGTCTAGAAACATAGAATTCAATTCCCCAGCCAAAATCCAAGGCATGGAAGTTCGTAGTAACGTAGGAGAAGACATCACTTACAAAAGCATAGAAAGATCCTTCCCTACTCGATTGGGGAGGCCTTTCCATGCATGTCCACAAAACACAATCTGAATGCCCCAAGACTAGCTGAAAACAATGTCCTAAGCAAAATTGCAAAGACTACCTAGAAAAGGCTAGTATCTCATTTTTTCTTTTTGGCAGGAGGCTCTTTATCCTCATCATCATGCCTCTGCTAGTTCCTAAGACTATACATCCTGTGATACACAATACAAATATGTGATTGAATGTGATTGTTATAAACATTAGTGACTGAACACAAATACAAATACAAATATGTGACTGAATGTGATTGTTATAAACATTAACGACTGAATACGTAATGCAGCAATATATTTTAGAAAAGTAACTAAAGGTTATAGGCTGCCGGAAACAATGAATTAACCTTCAATTCATGCAATGTAAGCTATAATTCATGGCTGGATATGAGTCTGGAATGCATAGGGATGGAGGCAAGGGTATTAGCCTCAAGTAGAGAAAGAAGATTAGATAATTGGAATAGGAATTTGTAGTTCTCCTCTCTTTGCAACATTATGGGTTTGTGCAAACTTGATCTGCAATTAAAATCAATCTAGCTACAACACAAACTTGCTCTTATGTAATGAAAAATATGAACTCAGTAACCATTCTCAGATAAATGAGACATAAAAGCAGTCATGAACATTCCTAAAGGAAAACATCGACAAACTGCACTTTGAAATAAGCCATCCCAACTAATCTGTCACTCACAGTAGACATGGGACATCTAACAATTTTATTTATATTACATCATATCTTTCACATTAGTGACTGAATACAGAGATATGTTTTAGAGAAGTAACTAAAGGTTACAGGCTCGTGGAAACAATGAATTAACCTTCAATTCATGCAATGTAAGCTATAATTTATGGCTGGAGATGAGTCTAGAATGCACAAGGATGGAGGCAAGGGCATTAGCCTCGGGTAGAGAAAGAAGATTAGATTCCAGCTCTAGATTATGCACACATTTTTGAGGAAATTGTAGTAGAAACTATGATTGCCGTGTGACTTGAGTCTCTGGACAAATCAACAAGCATAAAACATGTTGCAAATTGGAATATAAACTACACATAGTTTGAGAAATGCTCCACAACCAATCAATAAGCGACACGTGGAGACAGGGGCAAAGTCTACAAATGTTGTATGCAGACACGAAAAGCCAGAAATAATGTATAAGCATATTCATATTCAAGTAGTTGAATGGTTGTTGCTTACCTAGCAACGAGTCAACAATTCAGCAATGGTCCAAATGGAGGATTATTTCACAAAATTGATACCCTGCGCTGCCTGCAACGAGTCACCAAGAAATGGAGGATGATTTCGATTCACAAAATCTATACCCTAGTCCTGGCGCTACTTGAAAGGAGTCACCAACTCAGAAATCAGAAATGTAGCCAACTCAGAAATCAGAAATGGAGGATTCACAAACTAACTACCAAATTTATACATCCTTGCCATCGATGAAAACCAGATTTGAAAATAAGGAGCCATATCACCCTTTCCCTCCATTTGAAAACCAAGAAATCAGGAAATTAGGGCGATTGTGAGCAAGTCCAACCTCCCAAACCAGAAAATGGGTGATTTGCAAGAATTTAACAACCTCCCAAACCAAAAAATGGGTTATTTGCAAGAATTTAACAACCTCCCAAACCAGAAAATGGGCAATTTGAAAGAATTTAACAACCTCCCAAACCAAAAAATGGGCGATTTGCAACAATTTAACATCTCAAAGCAAAAAAATGGGCGATTTGTAAGAATTTAACCTCCCAAACCCAGGTGAATCGGGCCAAATGAGTTTTGCATGGTTTAGCCGCCCCTTTTCTTGGGGGCTAAAATGACAAAAATAATTATTTTTTAAATAAAATTTGGGCTAACTATACAAAATGGGTGTTTTATAAAAACTTTGCCCCTCTAAAATGCAAAACCCCTTAAATTTTCCCTTGGGCTAAAGTTTGCCCCTAAAATTTACCATGCTTAGTGCTTTTTGCTCATGAGAGCCATTTGCATTTAAATGCTAGACCTGCTAGTATGATGGCTTCAAACGATCCCACCATTGCAACGTAAATAACCTGATCTCGATTCTCCACTTCGACATGGAACAAGTGAGCTATTATAATTACACATCAATTTTTTCACAACAATTTGACAACATGAGTAACACTAATATAATATATTTTAGGAGAAAATGATATGTAGCGTCATAAATTATACAAGTAGTTTAAATAATATATGAAATGGCTCTTTTTTTGGTCAAATTTTCCTAAAATTGATAGATATTTTTAAGAATCATAAGTTTAAGTTGTTTAATCTACAAATTTAGAGTGCCTTAAAAGTTTTTTAGGGTGCTAAATTCCTTAATGCATTCAAAAGTACATTTTAATTGATAAAAAATTACAATATTGCTTAAAATTATATTACCCAATTTAGATTAAAAAATAAATAAATTATGTCTATTAGTTAAACTAAGTCTAAATTATATTAATAATCATAACATGGTTACCATTCACGATTTGGTCTAGAAAGAAACCTCTAAAAATGAAAAAAATATTATTATCAATAATTCCTCTTCCTCTCCAGTTTTAAAACTAGCTTCTTGTGGGACCAGTCACAAGGTGATGATATCCAATGTAGTCTTAGCTTGAACTCTCTAACCTTTTCTTTCTTCATGTTCTTTCCCCTTATGGAAAAATTCTTCTCGCTCATGTTTTGGGGGTTTGTTCTCAATGATTGTTTTACTCATTTAGATTCTTCAAACATGTCCCATGGAATGTGATATTGATTATCACTTTATTAAGATAAGTTCCCATTGTGATCTTTATTAGATAATTCTGTCTTTTAAATACATGCTTTCAAGTTCTAACTTGAGTGTAAAATTTGTAAATATTGCCTTAAGTAATAATAATAAAGTTGGGTTAATTAAAGTTAGACAATGGAGATGTGATCTATCTATCTCTATTGGTTGGTTAAGGCTAGAAATTGGAGATTTGTGGTTCATCTATTTCTATTTGTTTCATATCATTTGTTCCGTTCCATTAACCTCTATTTTTCATTTTCAGCTA
>APFE030956320.1:0-11136 GCA_000404065.3 Pinus taeda | reverse complement strand
GTTATGATATTGATGCTTAATCCATGGCTTGTTAATTTGAATTTTTCTTATTAGAATACTTTAATTTAAGATTCCTTATACTTCATGATGGGATTATAAATACCTCTATAGTTAAGAGGATGTGTTGGAGAATGTAACTAGATTAGGCCTTCATAATGACCTTTGTAAGTATGACATTGCATATCTTGTATATAAAAAGAGAAAATTATTTTTTATTTGTCAAAGTATGGCTTTCATTCTTAAGTCTAGGTAAAATCTTATTTTTCACTATTCTATGTCTTTCTAAGTCAAAGAAGATGTTTTTTAAAGTATTGAAGTCCCATTTGGTTGAGATCTGAAGACTAAGCAAGAGAATTGTTGAGAACGGTTGTCTTGTTTGGGATTAAGACACAGATGCTGACATCACTTGATGGAAGTAACTTTAACTTCTTCAAATCAGAATAGAAGTGACCCACACGTCAATTGTGTTACATGTGATTCTTCCGAAGCTCCAGGTGAGGGTTTCCACAGAGTTCTCAGTTCTACAAGCATTTCATTCATGAATTCGGTTACATGTAATTCATGAATTCTATGCAATTCTTCGGAAGCCTGTAAACGCTCCTATTAGGGTTTCCACAGAGTTCGAAATTTTAATGTATTATTGGATGTCTTCATTAAACAATAAATCTGTGCGAGGCATAAGCAGAGTGTTTCTCTTCTCTAATTTCAACTCTGCTATCTCTTTTCGACTCAGGCAATCCCAAAAATGGGCAGTAGAAACCCAAACTTTAAACAGTCATCCTTGAGCAGGATGCTTGTTGACACGTTATTATTGTGATTCCTGCGTTTCATTCTGTTTTTCATATCATAATTGCAAGACGCACCTATACCTGCAAAGCCATGATTGAACCAGTATTTTCAATCGAAATGCAACAATATACCTATATCGACAGTTAAAAGTCTGTAGCTGTGGACAAGCATTACAAGTTTGAGCACTGACTGGCAGTCCATCAGCTTGTATTTCATTATTCATCACAGCTTACTTCACATGAAAAGAAAGCCTTTGGAATACTTGTAATTTCCTTGAAAATTGATAGAGATGTAGCGCTGATGAATTTCAAGGTTACCAAAAATTGTAAATTCCAGGGGATGCAAGTATTTGTGACAGGTTGCAAAACCAGAAGTCAGCATTTTCTTATTGGAGATCTATAAAGAGATGTCAGCGTGCTGAACTAAAACAAACTTTTGCATTGTTAATAGATTCACTTCTTTGCATTTTCAAGTATTTGCAAGTATTTGTAGATCTATAAAGAGATGTCAGCGTGCTGAACTAAAACAAACATGGCTATTATGAAGATTAAACTTTTGCATTGTTAATAGATTCACTTCTTTGCATTTTCAAAGTTTCAGTCGTCAATTCCGGTGCTTTTATTAACATTATTAAAAAAGAGAATGGTGAGAAAAACCAATGTGGCTTTTATTAAAATTAGAGTTGAAAAGTTAGGAAAGACGCGCAACAACTGATAGTTTTATATCTCGAAATTTAAACTACACGCCACTTTTTCTCCTGTGAAATGCATCTTGGTGGAAGGCCGTAACAATCAAAGTCAAATCATCTAACAGTTAATGAAGCAATTGGACACAACCAACTAACAACCATCTCGATAAAATCAAATCAATTACCAACTATCCTAATCGAAATTGTTTTACAACTTCTATGAAAACGTTAAAAGTCCGCTCCTGAAATGATCCAAAGCAGAGGCGTAATGAAGGCTAAATGAAAGATAATATATATGAAACAGAATGATAAACCAGTATTTTCAATCGATAAACAGAATGATAATATTATAGATAAACCAGTATTTTCTCATATCATTTTCTACTAGCATATTCTAAGTTCCTTATTAAAACGTCTTAACATATTAAACTCACACATTAAAAAAAACTGTTCACTATTTTTTTTTGTTAAGTTGCCTATTAAAATTCTTTTATAATTTGCTTAATGAATATCTCCTTTTGGTATTTCATATAATCTTTTATTATAACATCTTAACATGTTAAACTCACACATAAATAACTTTTTTTTTAAGTTGCATATTAACTTAATGAATATACTCACACATAAACAACCTATACATGCAACATATAATAACAACCTATACATGCAACCTATAATCTAAACACTGGTTTAATATATTGCCAAGTAGAGTATAACATATAACATATGAGGCCTGTGTTGAATGCTACACCAGCCTTGACAAGTCACTATGTGTATCAGTATTGCATCACCACTTATTCCTCTCATAATCATCATATATATCATCATATATATTCAAGTATTGATGAATGGATTCTCAAACTTGTATAGACCTTTGTATTCTGGGTATGTTTACTTGATAGTAGTATTTGATATATGGGTTGTAATTTATTATAATCTATATAATATGTAATATTGGGTGGATTAACTACTTAAATATGTTTTATGTTTTGAAGTTCTTTTTAATTATGAATGGAGATTCTTTTGAATAATATCTAGGTTTTGAATAATGTGCATAATTATATTTTGTGTAGCCACTATGAGAGGAAAATCAATTACATATTTTCGAACTATAAATGCAATGAATAGAAACTGTTTTGAACAATATATTACTAAGCTATCATTTCTGTAGTTACCATGAGAGAAAAATCAATTAGTTTATGATATCCACGATGGTCCGCATATAAATTTTTATGATGTTCATCTAGAATTAAGTATTTAACATTTTTTTGGTTAGGTACATATATTCTCTGCTTATAAATCAGCATGCCTTCATGATTTATTTTATATCCCACTTGCTATCCATTGCCATTTAAAAAAAATACTGTTGGCATAAAAATTTATATTATGGACGAGACGTGCCTCCCTCCTTAATCAGCTCATTAAAGTGAGTTCGTGCTTCTTTGAATGAGACTTCATATACAATGTACTTTCTGACTTAATGTCTTTGCGACCCGGTTTTCTTTGCCTTTCAAGTGTTTTATTTCAAAATGAAATCCACTTAGAAAATCGACCCAATCAGCTTGCCTAGCATTCAAAGTGGGTTGTATAAAATAGTTAGTTAAACTATGGTGATTATTCATTAGAAGAAATTTCTTACCCATCAAATAATGTCGCCACATTTTTAATAAATGTATGTCTATTGTTAGTTCTAAGTCATAGGATTAATATTTTTTCTCGTGCTCCTTAAGTTTCCCAGATTCATAAGCAATTACTTTGCCTTCTTACATTAGTATGCCACACACACCTTCCTTGTTGGCATCTGTACAAACCACAGTCTTTATTTTGGTTTGAAACGCTCAAAATAGGCATGGTGGTAAGTAAATGCTTACGCTGATCAAAAATATTTTGACATTCCATGGTCTACTTGAAAGTCTTTCCCTTTTTTTCAGAGAGGTGATGGGGTATGCTACCGTGGAAAATCCTTCGATAAATCGCCTATAGTATCGAGATAGACCCATTAATGACCTTATGTTCACCACATCTTTTAGTACTAGCCAATCCATTACTCTTTTTATCTTTTTGGGGTCTACAACAATTCCATCCTTCGTAATGACATGTCCTAAATATTGGATTTGTTCCTCAAATAAGTCACATCTGTTGTATTTTGAATACAAGTGATGCTCTCTTAAAGTTGTTGATTTGGGGTAGCGTCACATGTGATATAGCCATGAAATTTGGTGGAGAGGTTGAGGCACATGAGATCTCCAATACCCAGAAAGGGTTTATATTCTAAATAGATCATAAGATATTCAAATCATTAATATTTTTAATGGAGTCCCTAAGTCTAAACTTAGGGAAATAAAATATTAATGTGTATTAATATGAATGTATTAGAGTGGTCCAAAAGACATGGATCAAGTCTTGGCCATTGAGATGTCAACAAGAAAAGTATAAGAGGAGGTTTGAGGGTCACTTGGAGAAGACACCAAAGTGATGAGTCATTATATTCTCTAGAGCGAGGTTTGCTAAGAGAGATAGAATCAGTGATTGGGAGAGAAACTGAGGGGCATTGAGTATAGAGAGACAGAGAGGCATAGATATTGTGAGGATAGCAGAAAAGAAGCCAGAGAGAGAGACACACAGCACCAGAGGGGCCAACGTAGCTGATGCAGAGGCTAAGAGAGTTGATGTTGAGCCTCCTTGGGCTATCACACACCAAGATAGGCTGACATAGTGCTAAGACTAGGCTAGGAGAGACTCACATAGTCTATATTGGGCATACGCTAGGGTTTCTGGGGCAAATTGGTGCTAAATAGCTGCCGAAAGGATTATCGAGGGTTTCAACGAGTAGATTTTTCAAAAACAGAGAGTATTACTGCTAAATAAATTCTCTGTTGGGTAGGTTAGTTTCAACACCGAGATTGTACTCTCATATTGCTTAATAAGAAAACCCCTTAGATAGTTGCATCGATTTTCTCACATCGGGTATTTTTGGGTATTTTTGGGGACAGTAGTCCAAGCATAATGGTGTCATATGGTGTGTTTCTTCTTGTTTCTTTTAGTTGTTGATCTGTAATATGTTGAGCATGCACTAGTGTTTATTTTTAGTATTTACATTGTAAATAACTTGTTAAGGAAAAGTAACAAGTAGGTAGGAATAAATGAGATAAAGTGCATGGAGGGTTTCTAATTGAGTAAAATTAGAAATTTCAACAAAAGTTTGCAGAACTATATGGAGATGTTCTTTGTGCTCTTCTACATTCTGAGAGTAAATTAATATTTCATCGATAAAAATCAACACAAATTTATCCAAATACTGATGGAATATATTGTTCATGAGACACATGAAAATTGTGGGGGTATTAGTTAGCCCAAAGGGCAACACAACAAACTCATAATGTCCATAGAGAGTTCTAAAATCTATCTTAGCTATGTCATCCTCCTTAACTCTGATCTGGTAGTAACCGGAACGAAGGTCGATCTTTAAAAACATGGTTTCACCCAGCACCTTATCAAATAGCTCGTCTATACGAGGTAAGGGGTACCTATTTTTGATGGTTAGTTTTTTTAATTGCTAGTAATGCATGCACATTCGTAGGGTTCCATCGTTCTTCTTAACGAAGAGTACCATGGCTCCCCAAGGTGATGGAATTGGGCAGATGTACTTTTTATCAAGCAGTTCTTGTAGCTGGATCTTTAGCTTTGTCAACTCTGGTATGCTCATGCGATTTGGGGCTCGTGATATCGGGGCAGATCCCACAATTAATTCGATGGTTAAATCTATGTCTCTTTTGGAGGAAGTCCCCAAATTTCTTCAGGAAACGGATCTGGAAAATTATGTATTACAGGTATATTTTCTAAAGAAACATATTTTCTCTTTGAATTGGCATATCCTACCAATACTGGATATATTTTACATCCCTTTCAGATGCACTTTTCTAATTGAGAGTTGGTTACCATTCTTAATTTTAAAGGTCTAATTATGCCTTGAATTTCCTGCCTCTTTCCCTCTTCATCCATATAACTAATGGTTTTGGTTTTACAGTTAATGAGGGACCAATGCATTTCCAACGAGTCCATACCTGTAAGGATATCATAAGATCCTATGGGGAATACATTCAGGTCTGCCACAAGAGAGTGACCAATTAATTGTAAGGGGAAACTGTTGACCTTGGCCAACACCCTTCCTTTTTTCCTTGTAGCTAGCTATACTAACCAAGGACTCTTAAACTTAACAACTTGCAAACAAAATTGTTCCACTAACTTAGGGCTAATATAACTCAAAATAACTCTTGGATCAATAAAAATAGATAGATTTTGATCTGAGATTTTACCATCAAATTCTATCATGTTTGGCTGGTATTCCGCTTGATGGTCTTCGAGGGCAGCATTAATTTTTGGAATGTTTCTTTCTACTTCTCCCACAAGTGATGCTTTCTCAATTTGTGCAACGTGATGAGTTCTTTTGTGATGGGGACAATTTTTAACATAAAGTGGTCCTCCACATCCCCAACACTATACTCGAGGTCTAGATGTTATATCCACTTTAGTTCTTTCTCACTCCTTAGTAGTCTTAGACTCATTTGGAAATTTAAATCTGGGTTGATTTCTATTCATGTTTCCGTTTGATTTTCCTTTATGGGGTCCCTTGCTAATCACAACTTTATTTCCCTTGTTGTTGGAATTTAATTCCCCTTTTATCAACCTATCTTTTCCCCACATCTCCCTTTTGTCTGTATTGCTGATAGCAAATCCAAGATTTTCATATAACTTTATCCATGGTTTTTGGGTTATTTAAGTAGCGATGCTCTTTCATGAACAATGATAGACTGCTGATAAATCATTGTGTTTTCTCCTTTTCCTCTCGTATGTAAGGAACATATCGAAGAAAGGATGTAAATTTTTCTATGAATTCATCCATAGTCATCTGTTCCAATCGAAGATCATGGAATTCCTTTTCTTTTCCATCATAAAATATTTCAGTTAGATACCTCTCCTTAAAAAATTTTTAAATTTTTCCCAAGTTATACTTTGCTCATTCACTCCACACATAGATTTTACCTCCTCCCACCATAGGGTGGCTTTCCCTTGCAACTCAAAGATGGCCAATTGAGCTTTTAAGTTATGGTAATATTCATATAGATGGAAATATTTATTCATATTAATAAGCCAAGCTTTAGCTGCCTCCTCCTATCCACCATCGAAGAGGGACAGTTTAATTTTCTGAAATTCTCCTTGCAGTCCTACCCTTTGTCTTTTCTGCATTTTGCGTTATGATGCATTATCATACGTTTCCTCCTAATTTTCCTCACCGCATTCCATTTCCAAGTTCTCGGTTGAAAATTCGTTCTCTCCAGTAATGTTCCCATGCTCTAGGCTGGGTATTGGCTGTCAGTGATTCTATCTATCAAATTGACTCTTCATAATATTTTCCTGCTCCTACATCAGCCTTTCATTATCTGCCTGTAACCGGGCCATCTCATCCTTCAGTTCTTGCTTAGTTTCCAAGATGGTAGTATTAATGTTGTGTGGTTCTTCCCCCAACTTTACCCATACCTCACGATTGGCTTCTTGAAAAGATGTCGGTCCTATTCCTATTTTGGACCTATGGGGTGTAAATCTAGTCCTCCTCGTTCTCGTTGTTCTCCTTTTTCTTTCTATATATATGCCTTCTTCTACCACCTAATATATGTATATGTTTGAGATGTTGTGTCAAATGTTTCTTTAGAAAAAAAAGAAAAATCTACTTTTAAAACAATGTAGGCCATAAAAAAAAATCTTAATTTTTCACCTTTATTTTACATGATACTTTATATAGTGAGATAAAGTAATTAGAATTAAAAAAAAAGAGAAAAATTATTGAGATATGTAATTCCTTCATTGAGCCTAGATCTAATTCTTTTAGTATGCTATAAATGTATAACTTAATGTAACCTAAATATCTTATCTAGGTGAAAATAAAATAAAATAACAAAATAATGAAATAAAAATTACTCTTTTTTTAAAAAGAAAGAAAAAAGGACAGATACATAATTAGGTGTAGAAAATGATGGCATTCCATGTAGTCATTAAAGTAAAAAAAAATTATTGATATGTTAGAGGTATTGTGCATTTGTGTGGATATGATGAGAGGTGGGGGAAATATTATGAAAAATGTAATTATTACATTTTATCTATTATTTGTGCCTACCTATTTCCACTTTTTAATAGGTTTATTAAGCAAAATATAATATTATAATATTACATTTCACCTAATATTTCCAAGTCAAGTTGTCCACTTCTTATTGTATTTTTTTGTTTATACTTGAAGTTTGTAAGTAAACAAATTCAATTATAAAATTACAAAATATTGAGTAAAATGTAATATTTAGGTTGAGTTATGACAATAAATATTAAGTAAAATGTAATAATATTACATTTAGTTAGTATTTCTCCCATCCCTATCCACTTTTATTGGGTGTGAATGGTAATAAATATTGCAATAACTATATTTTATCCAAGATTTGCCCTCACCCAATTCACTTTAATAAATTTCCTTATATTACTAAACTTAAATCCTATGCAAACATTTTATCCTAGTATAGTAGAGATGTTGTAATCTTTAACATTTTGACTTGGCAAAAAATAAAAATAAAAATATAAAATTAATAATTATCTTAACTCCTAGATACATCTTAATTGTTGATTTGAAAAGATATTTGATCCCTCTAGACCCTTAGTACATCCTTAATTTAGATGCATGTAGGGCATTTACTATTATTATTAATTAACAATACTATTATTTTTAATAAATATCGTTGCATTTATTGTTAATTATATTTATAAATTATTAAGTAATAATAATAAATTAATATTAATAAATAATATTAGCAAATATTAATATTAAAATTAAAATTATTAATAATTAAATTTAATATCATTATTAATTATTAATAATAATAAATTGATATGAATTATTTTTATTAATTGATATTACTCATTTTATTAATTAATATTATTATTTTTAATAATAATTGTAAACCCGAAAGCAATTGTAGCTCACTATCTCTGCAACTTTTGGGCTAGAGTTTTTAGCCTCCCTGTTATGACGCCGCACTGCAAACTGCTCTCGCAACAATGGCTTACTCAGTCTGCATTTGCGTCATTACATCTGCTGATCCCTTTCAATGGCAGGGTCTGAGGGGGAGGCTCTCAATTCCTCCCCCAACATCAATGCTGAGATGTCCAAAAAGATGTTAGATGACACAAACCAACCTATTCAAGGTAATGCACACGGCTCTCCAATAGGCCAAAAATTGTAGGACAACAATACATAGAAGACTCCACCTAGTCATAAGCCGAACAATCAAGAGAACAAAACAACCGAAGCGCAAGGCACTACAGAGGCACCCAAAGCCACCTTTGCTACATGCAGACCAATAGCAACGAAATGCCCCAAGATCGAGCTACCGAGCCACAGGATCAATGGTGAGATCTAGTACATGAGAGACCATGAGCTGATTGGCAAATTCATCAGCTTTTGGCCAACTGAAAAAGCCCTACATGGATGCATTAGGGCCAAATGGAAGCCAAAAGGGCAGGTAACACTACAACTCCGACCCAAAGGATTCTTTACTTCTATTTTTAACTGCCTCGAAGATAAGAATCGAGTCATGGATGAAGGCCCCTACTTTTTCAACTCCCCATGTCTCTATCTTAGGGACTCTATCGAAAGATTCAACCAGAATAAAGATGACTTTAGTTGGACGCTTGTCTGGATTCGAATCTACTCCCTGTCGCTGGAATATTGGGATGAAGAATCCATAAAGGATATTGGCAACGATCTTGCCGAATTAAGTAAAATTGCACAGGAAACAAAGCTGAGACGGTACACCTCTTATGCTTAGATCTACGTCTTCATGCACCTCGTGCAAGCTCTCCCTGACTCAGTAAGTCTCTCTCATGATGATTATGAATGGGTGCAAACCTTACAATATGAACATGTGCCTTTTAGATGTAGGAAATTCCATACCCATGGACATTTATTCCGTGATTGTCCTATTAATCCGCCTCCATGTAAGCCCTCAGATTTTTCCTCTACCCCTGATGCTGAAGGCTTCACTAAAGTCCAGAACCGGCGTCGACACAACAAGGAATCCCCTCCTCTAAACCCCAAACCCCCCTCTCAACCCCCGCTTCCTCCCTCTACCAGTAATAACTTTGAAATCCTTGACACCCCTATTTCTGATACCCCCCTCTCGGAAGCCATCCCCAAGGCCCCGCTTAGCTCGACGCCTGAATCTAGCTCTGGCCATCCTTGCGACATGGAGGTTGACAATATTGGGGATAATGAGAACGAGATCACCCCCATGGAAGATGAAAATGAAATGGTAGATATACGAGACCTAGAAATCTTCACTCTTGAGCAAGCATGGAAAAAAAAAGGACTTTGACAAGATCTCGGAGAAGCAGATTGAGAACCTAACTGTGGCTCTTTCCCGTGTGCAACAGAATAAAAAATCCCTAGGCATCCAGTAGGGAAGCCCATGGGATGAGAAGAAACTCTTCAAAGACTCAAAGAAAAGAGGGAGGAAATCTGATCTAGAGCGGACTATTCTCCTCGGGGAGATGCTTCTAGAATCTGTTAGGTATCCCAAACTTACCATGTTTTTCCCGCCCCGTGAAGGAAGTTCTCAATGAAACTCACCTCGTGGAATATAAGGGGTCTAAACGGCCCCTTAAAAGTTTGTACGATCAAAAATCTAATACAGATGGAAAAACCTCAAGTCTTTTTCCTACAGGAAACTAAATACACAAGTCAAACAGTTGGCCCCATTCTTTCTAAAACCTGGCCATGGTGTCACTCCGTTGCAGTTGATGCCTCTGGTGGATCAGGCAGTCTAGCCATCGCTTGGGATCCGAAATCTGTTTCAACAATGATGCCCACGTTGCTCACAATCTAATTCAGGCCTCTTTCCACATCCATGGGACCAATCTGCATGGGCATCTGTCTAATGCATATTTCCCTGAGGAGGCTGCAATGAAAATCGCTCTGTTAAATACTGTAGAACAACTAAATTCTACCAGAGCTCACCTCCTTTGGATCTTGGGGGGTGATTTTAACATGATCACCAACTTGGACGAAAACAGAGGTGGCAGAGAAAAACTAGAGGCAGACAACACCCATTTCAAAGACTTCATCTAGCGGAACTCATTGATCAATCTTCCCTCTGCCAATGGAAATCACACCTAGAAAAACAAGAGAGTGGGCGCTCAACGGATAGCATCCAAACTAGATATATTTCTCCTTCCACACAATGCCATACATATTGGAGGCGATTTCCAAGCCACAATTTTGCCTTTTTGAAGGTCGAACCACTGGCCCATTTCTCTGCAATGGACCAGACCAAGGGACCGCATCAAAATACCCTTCCAATTTAAGGCTTTCTCGCTCTCCCACCCAAGCTTCAAGGAAATGGTTCACTCCGCTTGGCGGGCTTTCATTCCTCATCCAGGTTCCAAGATGTTCCAGTTTCAACAGCACCTCAAAGATCTCAAAGCCCGCATTAAAGAGTGGAACCATTCTACCTTTGGTAACATCTTCCAACAGCAAGGCCTCCTGGAATAGGAAATGGAGGAGCTACAGCTTCGTATCATCCAAGAAGGCCGCAACGAAGCATGTGACCTCAAAGACAAAA
>APFE030956305.1:0-42099 GCA_000404065.3 Pinus taeda | reverse complement strand
TCCATTGTGCAGGCTTGCCGACAATGGAAGCATTACATTTTGGGGAAGGAAACGATCATCCACACAGACCACCAACCCTTGCAGTTCATACAGACCCAAGGGAAATTGCAGAATGATCGCCATCAGAAGTGGTCTACACACCTACAACAGTTCCATTTGAATATCAAGTATAAGAAGGGCAACACCAATAATATTGCAGATTGCCTCAGTCGACCACCTATCATGGTGTTAACCACCGTGCTCAACTCTTGTGGGCACGAGACTTCTAATTGGCCACTTCTCTACAAAAGCGACCCAGAATTCGGCCACACATACCAGACACTCTTGGAGGGTCGACATGTTCCAGATTTTCACCTCTAGGATGCCCTGTTATGCCACCTAGGTCACCTTTGTGTTCCTTCAAGTGAGTGTGCCAAGATGATTTGGGAAGCACACTACAGTCAGGCTGCTGGACATTTCGGGGTTGAGAAAATGGTGGCAGTACTATACAAGTATTTCTACTAGCCGAATCTTCGATAGGATGTTGGGAAGTACATCAGATCATGCACTGCCTGTGCCATTTCTAAACCGACAGTTAAGAAGCAAGGCCTTTATACCCTGCTGCCTACCCCTAGTCGACCTTGGGAATCCATCTCCATGGATTACATGTCAGGCCTTCCTTCCACTAAGCATGGAAGTCACTGTGTTTTTGTGGTCGTCGATAGGTTCTCAAAGATGGCCATTATGGCGACCTGTAAGAAGAATATCACAGCAGAAGCCACTGTTAAACTCTTCTTTGAATGAGTGCGGGTGCACTTTGGGATCCCACAGTCTATCATCTCAAATTGGGATAACAAGTTCCTTAGTACATTTTCGTCCAGTCTCTGGTCGATGCTGGACACCAAACTCACTAAGTCCACAACCTTCCATCCTCAAACTGATGGTTAGACAAAGGTTGTCAACTAGATGATTATACACATTCTGCGCATGTAAAACTCAAAGCATCCATGCACATGGGATGAGATCCTTCCTTATGTTCAGCACAGCTACAACTGGGCTCTCCACAACTCGACTGGCCACAGCCTTTTTCAGGTGTGCTTGGGATTCCAACCACTATGTCCCATTGATGTGGCCATGCCATTTGCAACTACTCACGTAGATTCGGCTCATGTCCAATCCAAAACAAATAAGGCAAACAATTTCATTGAGCACATCCAACATATTTGCTAGCAAGTCCATGAAATTTTGGAGAAATCAAATGCCAAGTACAAGCAACGACATGATCAACATCGGGAGCCACACAAGTTTCAGGTGAGTGACAAAGTCTGGTTGCATTTGTAAGGAATGCCTTATCGAAGCCTATTGGAAACTCATACCACTTCGATATGGTCCTTACACCATTACCAAGGCTATGGGAAACAATGCACTTGATCTCAACATTCCCCCATTCCTTGGCCTGCACCTAGTGTTCAATGTGAACCGCCTTCGGCCATACTTTCCACCATTACTAGACACATCCGACATTGCAGAACAGTTCACACCCACAGAATTAAATCCAGATTGCATGGAACAACCTACAATTGATCAGATCATGGACACATAGATCAAGCACACTCGCCAGCAGAACATCCAACTATATCGAGTTGTCAAAGCAGGCCAACTCCTACACTAGGGCAAGCGGCTCACAAGGTACCAAGTTCAACAGAAGTTTCCTCATCTCATGGAGGAACTCAACGCAATGGGGACCATTGCTTCTTAAGGGGGGAGGAATGATCCAGGTGGATATTGGTGGCCACTTGCCAAGTCCACTTGGACCCCCACCATTGTTTCTTTTAGCTTTTCAGTTTCCTTAATTGTAGCATAGCTTACTATTTTTAGGAGTTTTTTGGGTCCTAAACTTCCAGAGCCATTTTGAGGCCCTAAACGATGTTTTTTTGGGAAAATTGGGAGCAACATGGGTCCATGGACTGATGTTGCTCTCTTCCCAAAGTTGTAGTTATCGGATAGATCTTTCTAACGAGATATTGTATGTGTCAAACGAAGATCATATGCCAAAGTTACGACCCCGGGAATTTGATGTACCAATTTACCCAAACGGGGTCCACAGTTTGGCGTTTCATCTTCTAGGGTTAGGTTTTTGGATGTTTAGTGGTTTCCATTGTTTCTCAACAATAAATAGGCCTTTGAGCCTCATTGCAACACAATTCAGAGGTATGTAGCCACCACATCTCTTCTCAGAGATGTTACCATCGCCCTAGTTGTTTATTTCCATTTTCTGTTTGTAAGCATATCTCAGTATCTTACATTAATGAAATGAAGTATTATTTCCATTGCATCTTTGTGTTTATGGTTATCTCTGTGATTGGTTGTGTTCCTATTTAAATCCGGATTAGATGCAGTTCCAACGTAGAGCTTGAAGCAGCCATCGCTACCCAACACTGGGAACAACAATTGTCATCTGTGGGGTTTGATCATCCAGTTGTTGGAATTGTCAAAATATCTGTCTTCGGATAGAGGTACTTCTACCAGGTTTATTCTCTGTTGGGTGAGCTAGATTTGGCACCCTAGTTGTATTCAAAAATCTACTTAATAATATAAACCCTTTATATGTTGCACTAATTTTCCCGAATTAGGTTTTGCCAAAGATGATTGTCCAAAAATAATGATGTCCCTTGTGTGATTGTCTCAGTTTATTTCAATTCATGATCTGTATGTATGTGTAGGTTGCACTAGTGCTTCAATCGTTGTTTAAGTAATTAAATAACTTGTTAAATGTAAAGAACAAGTAGGAGATGATAAAACAATGATTATAGTAGGATTTCTAATGTGTAGATTCAGAAATTTTCACACATATCACATGACACAAACACATTGATAACAGAGTTCACCTAGAGTGAGTTACGTCTTTAGGGCCTGATGTCAAGAATGGGTAGGCTACTTCATTAAATGTTGCAAATGATGATGATATACATGGTATGTTATTTATCATTACAATGATAAATACCCTCAACGAAAGTGGTATGTCTCTCCATAGGATGTTCTTAGGAACTCTCACTCAAATGGATGTTCCTTCAGCATGAAGAGCTAATACAATATCACATGATGTGGGATTCAAGTATCCCTCAACATAATGGTAATCAGGGATGTCAACAACAAGAAAATCATCTTAGAAAATCAAAAGAAAAGCTTGACAAAACTCCATCATATACCTCCGCTCTCAGGGACGGATGAAAATTACAAAGCCCAGTTGCTGAAATGGATTGCACTGTTGAACTCATAGTGCGAAATTATGTCAAACGACTATAAAATTTCCTACTTTCTGACACTGTCAAATTCTGGACCCTCGAGCATCATGAAGATTCCCCAAGATTCATTCCTAAAGATTGTTGAAAAAACCGCTTCTCGTATGAATATTCTGAGTACACCACTGTGCTCCCTACGAAATTCTATGAAAAATGACTATAAAGTTGGCATCATTCTACCTTGGTAAAAAATTCAGCCTTCAAGGGAATCTTTTAGTTTCCACAAGATTCTCCAAAGAATCCTTACTGCTGGAGAGCTGAATTTCCTCTGCTTAGATGGAGATTCTGACTAGACGATTGGACTCCTAGCGAAAAAACTTGCAAAAAATGACTATCAACTTGTCAAATTTTGTCATTAGAATCTTTGACCCTATAAGGAAATCTTTTTCACATCATGGCATATTCTGTGCTCATGGTTCCACACTTCCACCCTGCTCATGGTTCTACTCTAGTCCCCCACTATCGACCTCCGGTCAAATGAAATGTGCGAGTTTAAATATAAAATCCCTAGGTGCACAATATAAAGAGGCCTTTTGGCCCATTGGTGAGGGTGCCAAGTTTGGTGTGGGCAGGTCGGGGGTTCTAACCCTACCAATCCCCTTGTATAAAATGGCAAGTTATATATTTATGCTAGTAGTTGAATGTTAAGACACAGCTCTAATTGGTGGTTTAATTATGGCATATGTTGTTTTTTTGTTATGCTGTGATTGGTAGGAGGTTAATGACCGTTGGCATATAACATTGGCGTATTGTTGTTACAATGGTTATATAATATTTTGGTTGGTGCTTGTTCTGTTGGCAGATTGGCCGGCTATCAAGCCGGGCGGGTTCAACACCCACCAGAACACTAATGGTTGGTGGTTACAATGGATGTGGGCTATTTGTATTGACAGTCTGTAATATATGTTGGTTTCAATAGGTCGAGCAGGACCTAGGTCACCCACGACCTTGACCCATACCATTTTGTTTTTTTAATATAATACAACATGACCGTTGTAGGGGTGGCAACCCACCACCTCTAATTTTAATTTTTTTGTCTTTTATTAAAACAATAATCAATTTTTGTCCGTCAAAAAATAAGGTTTAGTGAGAAAATTACGTGGGTGATAAATTCGCCCGTTCTGGTGGTCAAATTCCCTGCGCTGGGTTGTTGCCAAATTGTTTCCATGTTAAGCCTGCCACTTGGTCAAGTTTGACCCAAAATTTGACTGTGAATATCTTGATCATACAAACTCATATTTAAGTGACGTTCACGTTTTGGAATCAAGACGACGAGAAATACGATTTGGTCCTAGTTTCACTTCAATATGAGGACTTTTATTTTTGAGCTATTCTAAACCCTCTTTGACTTCTTAGTGTCTCTGGAGCCACTTGGATCAATCAGTTCGATATAAAGCATGGATATAATAACACACAAGCTTCATATTGGATTGTAAAAAGTGTTATATATATATATATACTATTATATATTATAATATATATATACTAATTCTTGTAGATAACCTCAAAAGAAATAAAAGTGAATAAAAATTTACATCTTGACATTTTTAAAAATTGAATAAAACTTATTCCAATCCTATTTGTCTTTTTTAATTTAGCATTGAGATAAGAAGTCGATTGGAATACTTGCAAGAGTTGGTCATGCAATGGTATATGGGTGGGTAGCAAAAATGTCCATATATAGATTTTTTATTATAATATGGATGATTCAAATAATTTATTATTAAAATCATTGTAATAATATACATTTATTGCACTAAAATTTAGTTTCTACAAGCCAATATGAAGCATATTTGTAACTCTTTCCATGTTCAATATTAAATTGATAAATGATGTATATTTACCCCGTAAGGCATTCCCTCTGAAATAAACTCTCCTAAATGCCACCTTGCACTACTCTACGTTGTGAGATCTGTTGTTAGACAATTAGACCATCCTCTGCCATTAGATGATGCCATAACCTCTCACATGCGGATGATGCCATAACCGTTTCATGGGTTTGGCTAGATGAAGCAATAACCATCTCACACATAATTACCTGTCTCATACTCAGACTCCACAATGTCCATAGCCTTCTCTTTTATTCGGGTTGGCATTGATATATGACAATAATCATAGAGATTTAGTACCAGAGGCCAAGGTCACTGTCTGATTACATTTTTTGCAACGCAAAGTTCAGTTCTATAACGGAAATGAGTAGCATACATCCTCTAGAGAATGCAATGGGAGATCCGAAAAAAACTACTAAGAACGACAAAGATATTTCTACAGAAGAAGATTCCGATGACCAGCCCTTGATCGAGCAGGTGGCTTTCATTGTACCTACAATTGACCATCCAAGCATTCCCTTCCTAACTTTCATGATGTGGGTTCTTAGAATTATTTCTTGCATTCTACTCTCGTTTCTAAATCAGTTCTTTGGGTATAGAAAGGAACCCCTCTTGATCAGTTCAATCACTGCTTAGATTGCAATCTTCCCTCTTGGCCCACTAATGTCAGCAACCATAACCAACAAAAATTTATTTGCAGGTAGCAAATGGGATTTCTCACTGAATCCATGGTCATTCAATACAAAGGAGCATGTTCTCATCACAATCTTTGTGAATGCAGGGGCAGCAAGTGTATATGCAATTTCCATTGTTAATGGTGTCAAATTTTTTTCTACAAGAATAACTTGAGCTTTTTTGTTTCTTTACTCATTGTCATGACAACCTAGGTTAGGTTTTGACCATTTTTGCTCAAATTTTCTTCTGAATGTCATTAAATTCCCTGATGCTTGTTTTCTGCAATATTTCTTACTGTTTTAGATATGCAGATGTTTGGGTATGAATAGGCAGGGGTCTTCCGAAAATATCAAGTGGAACTTGCTACCATGTGGTGGCTTGCAAATCTTGTTCAGGTTTCTTTGTTTAGGCAAGGACTCTCATTTCATAGGACTAGATAGAATGAATTCCTTTTACATGTAGGGTTTTTGAGATGTTTGATGAATTTTGTTGATTTCTTATAAGCGTTATTCTGTTTCAATTGCTTTTATTACAGAGCTCTTCATGAGAATGAGGAGAGGCCCAAAGGAGGCCTTACACGAAACCAATTTTTCATGATATCCCTTTCATGTAGTTTTTCCTATTATGTAATCCCTGGTTATATGTTTCCCATGGTGACATCCGTGTCATGGATCAGTTGGGCCTTTCCAAATTCTGCCCTTGCACAACAATTGGGGTTAGGACTATAACGCCTTGGCATCAACAGACTAGGGATAGATTGGTCCACCATTTCTTTTTACCACGGAAGCCCTCTTGCTACTCGTTGGTTTTCAATAGCCAATAGGGCTGTCAGATTTGTGCCTGTAATGTATGTGATAATGCCATTAACATAATGGCTCACCTTGTATCATGCAAATACATTCCCAATCTTTTCCATTCAACTCCATTGGCCAACCTTACAATAATTTTGGAATCGTTGATTTTGTTGTTGTTTCAAGAATTTATTTGTTCTTTTTGCAGATTTCTTGATTTAGAAAGATTTTAGGTCTAGTAATCCTATATGATCTTTCTGTTGTACTTAAATTTATTAAAAATTATTTATATTATGTATGGTTAAACTTAATTAAACACTAGTAGAGAACTCGTTAAGTTGATTATGATGGAAGCAAAATGCTCTGGTGGCAAAAAGGAATATAACAAAGGTGATCTGTGTGAGCACGAGCGACTAAAGTTTATTTTGGAAAAGTATACGAAAATTATTAGTTAGTATGGAAGGAGGCTATTTTAACACGCTGTCAAGAAAAATATATATATCTATATGTTTTTCCATGTTTCAACTAAAGTTAGCATATGAAAATTACTAGTTAGTATGTGAGGAGGTTATTTGAACATGCTATAAGAAAAATATATATCTATATGTTTTTCCATGTTTCGTAACAAACATGCATACTCTGTTTTAAGTTAATGTAAGTTAACATGATTGTGCCAGTGAATGCCATGTGTGACTTTTTTTTCCTGACTGTGAGATTCCTAAATATTCCACAAATATTTCAAAATCTACAAATACATATATGCACTTAAGTCAATGCAGATATTGAAACTACAGATACTCAATGAGGCTATGCTAAATACTGGATGAGGGTTAGTCCTGCTGTAGTGGCTCAATGGTGAGGTGGGGAGTTTGGTCCCCATAGGTTTGGTGGCCTAACCTTGGTTTCAAATTTGGTTTTTTTTTTTTTTTCTGTTGAAAAATAAAAAAATATATTTTGGAAATTTGATAGAAGAGAGCAATTTAGAAATATGAAATATTTTGGAAATTTAGATCCCTGTTGGACATTCTCTTGCTTGTTTTGTGATCAAGGATAGATGTTCTATATAAACCAAGTAAAGGCTAGGCCATGTTTTTTTACTTCTATGCACTTATGCTGCTCTATCTGTTCTACTCTATTTCTTTGTTCTCTGGGTTAGACACAGTTTTGACTCCCTTTCTCATGGAAACAACAATTTATAATGATGAAATTTTGGTTTTGGAATTATAATTATTTTTTAAATAATTTTTTAGGTAAATAGAAATATATATGTGTCTGTGTGTGATTTATTTATGTTTATTTGAATTTTGAATTTAAATTTAATTTCATCAAATTTTGAAAAACTTAAAGTAATATAAATAGATTTGAAAAAACTTAGAGGTTGAGAAAGTATTAAAGTCCATTTTACAAATCTCATGAAAATTTTCAAAGAAGTGTTTCTCTTTAAATTCATTCAACAATTTTGAAGGAAACTTGATTTTTACATGGAGTACTTTGAAAAGAAAATTAGAACCAAGGAGCATGAGCTAACTAATAAGTATTTTTTTTGAAGGATGTTCTATATTAAAACTTTATTAGTTAAAAGTGAACTCATGAAGATTTTTATTTGGAAATGCATTTGAATTTCTAAAGAAACTTTAGTCACTTGTTCGTGGGTTGTTGACATAATCAATTGGAAAGGATTTGGTATCGTGGTCTAGGCTCATAGACCTTTCTAAGATTCAATAACTAAATGGTTCCATCTTCATTATTAAAATTTACTATACTTATGGTAGATTATGACAATTTGAGATTTTCAACATCCTTGGGTTCAAAAGATTCATATTTTGGCTTTAACTTGATATTCTTATAATTGATCCAAAATCATTCGAGGCAGGTCACTATGATATTTGACTTGTTCGTGGGTTGTTGTTATCATCAATTGGAAAGGATTTGGTATCGTAGTCTAGGCTCATAAACCTTTCAAAGATTCAATAACTAAATGGTTCCATCTTCATTATTCAAATTTACTATACTTATGGTAGATTATGGCAATTTGAGATTTTCAACATCCTTGAGTTCAAAATATTCATATTTTGGCTTCAACTTGATATTCTTATAATTTATCCAAAATCATTCAAGGAAAGTCCCTATGATCCGATCCACAACAGGTCACTATGATCTGATATAAAAAACATAATGATACAAATGTTTGCTAGAGTTGGAATTGGGGGAACAATGTAAATGGGATTTGAATGACATCCAACAAAGCTATATCATTTGCAAGAAATCTTGAATCCAAATAAAGTTGGCGTATACAAATAAGATGTAGATAAATTCCAACCATTGAAGTAGGAAAATACTTCAAACACAAGAGTTTTAGGTGCAAATACATATTGATATCTAACCAAAAGACCAAATCAGGGTCTTAGCTATCTCTACAATCCACTCTTTGGCAACTACACTAAATAACCAAAAAGAGAGAACCTTATATTGTTGATACTCTTGTCATGTCAACTATGCAATTCATGAGACCCCCCTCTTTAACTAAGATCCAAAATTCTATTTACACCCTTTGGCAACATCTGGTGTAATAATGCTAGTTTAGTTTATCCCCCCAAGAGGCGCTCTACGTTCCAATATAGGGTAGATGTGTAGGTGTAGTGTAAGTATGTAACCAATTTTAAATGTAGGCTCAATTAAAAAATAATAAAAATTTAAAAGTGATATTAGATATTAATAATAAAAATTAAAAGTAACAAATAAAATGTTAGAAGTAATAAATTAAAAGTTAAAACTAATGACCCTGGTGTAAATGTTGACTTAATTAATAATAAAAAATTAAAGTAATAAAATAAATTTTTTTTTATATTTTGATTTTGTTATTAACTTTTGAATAGCCTTTGCTACAATACCATGACTTATGAATACCATATGCCTAAAAACAATAACTTATTTCACAAAAAAATTATTTTAGAAGAAGATGCCAAGATTTTTAACCATGGATATTGACCCCACTTTACCATGGATATTATTAACTTGTAAATAGGATTTGCCCAAAACACATAACCTATTTCACAATAAAAATGTTTTATAACAATATGACATGATTATTAACCATGGATATTCACCCCCACTTTATCATGGATATTATTAACTTGTAAATAGGATTTTCGCAAAAAAACATAGCTTATTTCATAATCAAAATATTTTATTTTATTTTAATTTTATAACATTTTTTAATTAAATTTAAAAGGAAATGGTTATAATTATTTTTTATATATATCTAAACCCTCTATCCCTGGGAATTACTAAAAATATTCCCATAAGAAATTTAAATCGAGGTTTTAATAAAATTTAAAATGATAACCACTTTTATATATAAGATGTGAATTATATATATTAAATATATTATTATTAAGAATGGAACATAGATTTATCTTAAATAAGGATCCAAATGCTGAAGTGAAGTGACTATAGTGGATTATTTTAAGTTTTTAATTACTGTATTTTCTTTGACATGATTGATCCAAAATATAGGTTAAATATTGTACAACTAGTTGAGTTTTTTTTAAATTAGATACTTGAATCTTAAACACAATACAATGGCATCAAATTTGAGAGGGAGAGAGAGAGAGAGAGAGAGAGAGAGAGAGAGAGAGAGAGAGAGAGATGGGGAGAGGGAGGGAGGGAGGTGGGAGAGAGAGGGAGGGAGGGAGTTGGAGAGGAAGAGAGGGAGGAAATAACAAAGACATAGAGATATAGAGGTGGAGAGAGAGAGATGGATTAACAAGGTAGATATGAAGAGAAAGTGAGGGAGATAGGAGACAAGGGAAGAGAGAGAAGAGGAGAGGAGAGATATAGGGAGAGAAGGGGAAGAGAGAGAGAGAGAGGGAGACATAGAGATGGAGGAGAGAGAGAGAAGGATAGAGATGGAGTTGGAGGGGGAGAGAGGGAGGGAAGAAGAAATAAATGGAGAGAGAAAGGTGGAGAAAGAGAGAGAGTGAAAAGGGAGAGATGGAGAGAAAGTGAGGGAGAGAGGAGATCATGAGGGACAATAGAGAGGAGTAGAGAGAGGAGAGATGGAGAGAAAGTGAGGGAGAGAGGAGATCAGGAGGGACGATAGAGAGGAGTAGAGAGAGGAATAGAAGGGGAAGAGAGAGAGAGAGAGAGAGAGAGAGAGAGAGAGAGAGAGAGGAACTTGAGGGAGGGAGAGACAAGTAGATAGATATGGAGAGAGCGAGTGTATGTTTGGGGGGTGAGACAGAGAGGTAATAAGAAAGAGACACTATTGATGCCTTGAAAATCACTTCATCAACATTGGGGGAAAACCATCTCGTCCAGACCTTAAAGGCAACTCCTTTTCTGTTTGGTGTGGTGGCTCCGATTGGATATAATGGGACTAGTTTCCCAATGATTTGTAAATAGGATGGATAAGTGATTTGTTTTCTATTATCTAATGATAATGATGGATGATTTATTATAAAATGTAGAATCAGAAAAGAACTAATCTATCCCAGGAAATTTCGACTTTAATGAAACTTTTGATAATTCTTATCCTTCATATATCATTGACATAAATACAATTGAAAGAATAACATTCCTTAAACATTCAATAATGATAAGTAAAAGCACTGCTGTTAAAACACATACATATATCAGATGATAGCAAGATTGAATAAATGATGATTCATATAAAAGAATGGAGCAAACACATAGATAATATTAACATATGCAATTTGAACCCCTTTTGATATCAATTGCATTCAGATTCCATCTTCCAACTTAGAAATACCCTCACAAAAAGCAATAGTGCATATCTCATCAAAGTATTCTTCATCAAAATTCAGAATATAGGTATAGTCTTCATAAAAAAATATATATCGGAAGCACAATAGTGCAACTTCCAATCCAAGTTTTGATACAAAAATTGAGGACCCTTTCTAAAGACATGAAAGGGTCTTTAAATACTATCTAAGCTAAATAACTATGAAATAAAAATGCTATGAGGTGGTATAACCAAATCATGAAAATCTCCTTGAAATAGGCATGCTTATAGCCGGTAGAATGATTCACTGTTTCGGCCGATCATCATTTGGTTTGAGCTGGCATATAGCTAGCATTGGTTGAAATTCTGGAGGGTGACTCAAACATGAATGCAGTTGGGCTGAATACGTAGCATCATGAATTTCAGGAATCATATAACCGATTGCATCGGTAAACATTTCAGTGCTGCCTTTTGACTATGCAGTTTAACCAGGAAGAACCAAAAGGTGTCCCAAGTTAAACTTTGGATTCCTGCAATTAATTTTTCTTTCTTTTCTAAATCCTGCTTGCATGACTACTCCAATGCTTTAGCTGATGGTAATTTACTTGGAGTGCATTCTGAAATCAAATTAGATAGATAAAGAGTATCATTAATTAATTCAATCAAATTACCAGTCGTTGATCTACATCTTGAAGTTGCCTTTTCTGCTTTCATCAATTGTGATTGCCATTCTAGGAGAAGAACTTCCTTGTGTGAATCTAGAATTCAAGGCAAATTTGTAGCTTGCCCTTCACTGGTTTCTTGCTAAGCAAGAAATTTGTTAATGTCTCATCGACCTGCTCCAAATTCTGCCTTGCGTCAACTGATTTGTCAACCATTGATGAAGAAATTTCACATAAGGGCTCAGCAACAGAAATATTATGACATAACAAATTTAATTGTTTAATCAATGCCTTATTGATCTGGAGAGCTTCGGATCTGAACTCTGCTACTTGAGGAAAAATTTTGAACTTTTCTATTTGTTGCGATATTTGAGCAATTTGCTCATCTTTTGTTTTTCTCAATTGTTCGTTCATTGACTTCAGCTTGGCCAATGCTAGGGATAATTCTTCTTATTTCTGTACTGCACTTTAGTCTATTCTCTGATTCTCCTTGAGCAATTGCTCATTTAGTTGGTTATTTGATTGTTGTTACGTTGCTAACTGTTTTTCTAATTGCTCTTTTCTCTGTTGCCTTTCGGATACCTATGCTTCCAGTGAAACAATTCTCTGATATTTTTCTTTGAGTAAATTGCTAACTTTTGATGCTTTATCCATAGTAGTTGCCGAATATGCCCCGACATACTGAGAGAGTTTTGTAAGGTCTTCGGAAGGATTAATTTTTTCTCTCCATACCACATTAGCCATCTCTGTTTGTGCTGGTAAAATAGAATATTGATCAAACTTTCTCTTTTTCCTTTTTCTTTTTAATACAGCCTTATGCTTAGGGCTGCAGAAGACATCTGAAGGTGGTATTTCTTCTACATGTAGGATGATTTCATCAGATGGATTTTCTGGAATTATCTCCATATCTTTCTGAGTGATGGGTGGGCCACTAGTTCTTTCATTTGGAACTGTTTTAGTTGGTGTCTTGTGACTAGTTGTCACTTCAGGCATACTGAATCCCTGTAAGGTCTCAATATTGCTTATAATGGAATTGAACTGTTGCCATTCTTTAAGAAGCTTGGGATCAGTCTGAGTATCTACATCCATGAGTTGACTATATTTTCTATGTCCCTGTTCCCGTTGTTGTTCTTGTTCCTGTTGCTTCTCGAAGATCTTTTCCACATTAAAGGTATTCTCAGTAACTATTTGTTCAGCCTGACCAGATGACTGGACTATAGGAGCTGTGACTAAGAGGTCTAAAGGCAGAGTTTACAACCTCTGTTCTCTAAGCCTATTAAACACTTCTAAGCCTTCATCCTGATATTTGATTCTAGCCAATGATTTAACTTGAAATAAAGATTCAGCTAAGGAAAATATATCATCAAAGTCATCATTTTCATGATCGAACTTTGCAAGTTTGGCTTGTTCAAGAACATTATAGGCAACTTTCCTTGGATCATATTGTCTATTGGGAATTGTTGCAAGATTCAACATTTGTATTTTTTCTACCTCCTTTTCAGCATGTTTGTAGTCATGAAGAGTGAAAACACCGCATCGTAAAGGGAATATAGGCCATACCTATTTCTTGGAATTTCTAAGAGTTTTAGATGTCCCATCTACCATTATTTGATAAGCCAATTCTTGAACTAACAGTTTATCGGGCACATACATGGGAAGGACATGGGGTTTTGTAAGGCTACCAAAAGCCTTATATAAGTGAATGTTTCTTCCCCAAACTAATTGCCTACCGCTGTCAAATTTGTTTATGCTTCTGAGGATATCCTGGGAGCAGGCTTATCAAAAAATGGAGTAATAAATAGGCACAATAAAACTATTGTAGATCTTATACAGATGATTCTTGTAATTAGCCTTCCATTACTGATCATGATAGATATGGATTGGTTTAGGGTCTGTGGGGGTCCATCTCCACTCGAGAAATGGAAATTAAAAATTGAAACAAACAGTATCCATAATGAATGCACTGTAATAGAATGGGGGAATAGTCTTAGTAGTTTGATATACATTTTCTCTATATTCTAGGATTGTTGTGGCTAGTTTGTCAGATAAAATATTGGCCCAATCCATCACATAGCCATTGATTGTCGCCTCCATCAGAGGGACCATTTCTATAGTGAACTTAGCAGAGTCATGTATTCCCCACATTCTACACATCATAGCTCTGACATAACAGTAAAGAGAAGCCAATGAGTCTACATAGTACTTACCCGATGATTCATGTTTGTGCTTCTCAGGAAAATGTCTCTACTGCTTAATCGGGGCTGATTCTAACTCGTTTTATTTTGCAAACGCTTCAAGGAAGGCTTTGTTGTATCACTTTTCAGGCTCAGGTAAGTGATACATTTTCCTTGAATCGTCCGGTTGAAATGAGTTGAACACTCTCCTGTCATTTGTGCAAAAGGTTCTATTTGTAACTGGAATTTTTTCCACTACCCATCTCATGACGTTAGTATATGGGAGGACTAGCTCGCGTGGCTATTCTATGGAGAAAGAAGCATGCCAACTCTTTAAGAGTTCCTTTAGACTTATCAGTTGAATCAGCCGTGGCCTCTTCCGATAGTTCTTCGGGCTCTTCAACTTCAATTAGATTATAGATACTTTCCCAGCTAGTGTTTCCTAGTCCGAGACATGTCGTGTCTAATATTAATCCCTTTTTGCTTGGTCCGGGATCTTTGGTTGGCTGAGCTACTACTACAGCAGATACTGCTACTAATTTCTTTGATATCTTTCCCATTTTTCTTCAGATTTATGTTTTCAGCGGAATTCTGCACAAGAAATTAAAAAACCGTGATACAGAGAAATGTTTCAACAGACCAATATGATAATGAAAGAGAGTTACTTCGATCAGCAGGTGGTAATGGAATATAGTTAAAGGTTGCCGTGGATGAAATCTAAAGAAAAGATCTACCTTTAACTACTTCATTGAATAGTTGTTTAACCTGTCAATCATGGTAAAGAAGGTTTTAAATGCCCGTGATGTCGCTTATATGCCGAATGATTAATTGAAGCGTGCCTTAGATTTGTTTGATGGATGATTATTGATAAATCACAAATCGGCAATCGGGAACATCAAGGGAAAGGCTTTAACACTTGCTTTAAATATCTCCGATCTCCGACAGGTGATACAATGCATGCAAACCAATTTAAATATATCTTCGAGATGCGCGCCTAATTAATATATTGCAATTAGGAATGGACTTAGCCTTTATTGTTTTGTCAATGTGATTTTGCCGATTGCCGATTGCGATATGCTTTATCGCATCGGAGAATTTGAGCCTGCCTTCATTTATGTATTGACTTGTTGTTGTCATCGCTGATTTGCAGATTGCGATCTACTTTATCGCATTGGAGGACTTGAGGGGCTTCATTATATTGTGCTTGACATTTGACTTCTCCGATCTCCAATTGTTGTTGCCTTTTCAGATTAGAGAGAATGGATGTGACTTTGCGTATGTTTCCTTTGTTATTGCGATATGCGATCTTCTGATCACTTTATCACAATAATGAAGAGTTTTAAAATATTTTAAAGTCACGCTTTTATTTCCATTCCAAAGGCTTTTAAAATGATTCGTTTACCTAAAGCCTTCTAATAAGGGTTTTTCTTATCATGGGTTAATACTAATTTTATTTATGGACACACAAATCTTATTAAAGGGACCCATTTCTTATTTAAATTTTATGTAAAGATTCTTTTAAGAAATGGGGGGTTGTTGTTTAGCACAACAATTAGCGATTCACTGGGAGAAACAGTTATCTCTGAGAAAGTAATATAATACTTTAACTTTCTTAATATGAAAATCTTAATTAATAGAGAAAATCTAGTATAACTAGATAATCATAGATTCTGAATGTAATGATAACTATTTTTCTATTTCTTTCTCTTCTTAAAATTAAATACATTCTAAGTTTTAAATAGACCTTAACTGGTTGATAATGATAAAACAAAAGACTTTTCCAACTTAGCTTTTATAATGAATCCTTTGTCATAGATAGAGCCTCTGCTGCCAGCAAACGTCTATAGTCTCGGCAGGGTTACCTTTTAACCATTTGATCATTCATTGTTCCATCCATTTCAGAGTATAATTAAAAAGAATGAATCCAAAAGATACGTTTCCATATTTTTTTGTATTGCATTTTTATTTTTTTATTTTGTAAGATAAAAAGTCATTGTCCTGGTTTGGTGGCTAGCTATTGACAACACCATTCACTAGTTGTAATTTCACTGAACAAGTCGGCTTGTGATGAGACCCCTTGTCTTATAATTATAAGCCATTACCCTGTTTTGGTATGCAGTGTTGGTAATGTCAATTGAACTATTCCCCTTTGATCATGGTAAGAAATATTGTAATAAGACCCCTTATCTTTTATATCAAAGATATTTTAGAATTACACTCTGAGTAATTATAAACTTTGATGGATGGGATGAACAATTTTCTCCTTAAGAGAATATGGATGATAGGATGAGAGTTGAAGATGCTAAGATTGAATCAGTATTTGTTTTGTATTGATAACCGTTTTTAGGCTTCTAAAACTTTAAAATGATTTACAATATTTCTAAGTTTTGAGAAGATTTCACAAAAATAAAATGGGGTTTTCATAATCTAATTATACCTAATTTCCTAGAATCTTCTTTTTCCCTTAAGGCTTCCATTTATTAAAAGTAAATATTAAAACTATTTTTTTCGAGTAACTTTTTCATCATAGCAAAGACCAATGGAAAGCTTTTCACAACTTTATTTCCTAGGATTTTAAACAAACTAATTTATTCACACAAATCGTGTTGAAAATTGAATATTTACAAAGGGAGAAGGGGTTACCTCCTCAATTGAAGATTTTTTTCAAGATAAGGCCGTTGAAAGGAAGAGAATCTCTCTTTCCTGATAGATCTTGCAATATGAATGTAGAAGGGCATATCTTCTCGCTAATTTGGAATGGCCTAGGTGACATTTTCTGGAACTTAGTGTGTTTTCCTTTATCCTCATGAGCTTTGTCCCACTTCAAAACTAGATCACCAATTTGTAAATGTTTTGAGCCGGTTGAAGTTGCATCAAAAGATGACTTAATAATCTGCTAATGTTTTGCATGTATATATCGATCTTTCTCCCTTTCTTCTTCTAGTTTCAGGATCTGATCATGTCTGACTTGAATGGAAGATGAGGGAGTTTCTTCAATAAACTACACTAAAGCTAGTGATGGAAGTACTAAATTTGCTGGTATGACAGCTTCCTTTCCATACACTAGATTAAATGGAGAAGTGCCTATAGAAGCCTTATGTGTTATTCGGTCAGCCCATAGTGCAAATATCAAAGACTTATTCCAATTTTTATGATTATGTTCTATAGTTCTCTTAATGATTTTAATAAGATTTTTATTGGTGGATTCTTATACCATTACCCTGAGGGTAGTAGTTTGCAGAATATTTTAATTTAAATCCCCTTTTCATAGCAAATTCAAATATATAATTTCCAGAGAAGCAAGATGCATTATAAAAAATAAGAGCATTTAGGACACCAAACCTGGTAATGATGAACTGATCTATGAATTCAATGATTGCCTCAGAGTTTGCTGTCTTCAAAGGAATTGCTTTGACCCACTTAGTAAAGTAATAAGTGGCTGTGAGAATATACCTATGTTGTTTGGATGAATGTGGCATGATTTCTCCAATGATATCCAATCCCCATTGTTCAAAAGGTTGTTCAATGTTGACTGGTTGCAAAGGGAAATCTAGCTTCCTTTGTCTTCCACTACTAGTTTGACAACTTTGGCATTTCCTTACATGTTCATGAGTATCTCTGAGCAAGGTAGGGCAGTAATACCCAGCATGAATGACTTTGTGAGCTGTTGTATCAGCTCCAAAATGTCCTCCTGCTGGTCCATCATGTAGCTCCTGCAAGACCTTTTGCACTTCAAGTTTTTCTAAGCATCTTAACAAAATTGAATCATAATTTCGTCTAAACAATACGTCATCTATAATTATGAAGTTTTTGCTTTCAGTCGTATGGGACGTTTGTTTTTATAAGAGATATTAGAAGGAGCATATGCATTTTTCAAATAAAAATCAGATATGCATATTGGATTCAGGATTAGTGGTACTTATCTGATTGATTTCTTCAGTATCTTTTGTGCCTTTAGGTTCCTGGATATTAGAAGCTCCTGCTAACAACCTGCAAAAACCTTGGCCTTTGAAAATCTTTGCTGGTTTGATTTCCAAGTCATATTCTTGTAATGTTGTGACCCAATTTTCTCTCTTTTCTCCTAATTCCCTTTGAACTAGTAACTGTCTTACTGTTGAAAAAGGGACTATAACTTTTGTGCGAGCTTTTAAGAGAAAGGGTCTGTAGTGTTTAATGGCTTTGTATACAGCAAAGGCTTATTTTTTATCTTCTGAGTAATTAAGTTTGACACCTTGAAGGTTTGAACTAAAAAATGAGATTGGTGCTTCTAAGTTTTGATCGTTAATTTGCATCAGCACTGCTGCGTAAGATGTATTAGATGCAAGAGTATATAACATGAAATGATTTCAAAAATTAGGAGTGCTTAAAGCAGGGGCATTTATGATTAATTGTTTGATGGAATCAAATGCCTCTTTTTCTATAGGCCCCCATTTAAACATTGAATTTTTCTTAATCATAGTTTGTAATGGTAGAACAATCTGTGAAAAATCTGGTACAAATCTTTTTACAAAGTTAATTTTACCTAAAAAGGATTGCATGGATTTTTTATTATAAGGGAATGGAATATTAGAAATCTCTTTGATTCTGTCTGGATCAATATAAATACCATCTTTTGAAACAATGAATCCCAAGAGTTTACCTTGGTTAAGAGCGAAAAAGGATTTTTTAGGATTGAGTGAAATACCATACCTTTTGCAGCGTTCAAAGATTTGTTTTAGATCATGCAAATAATTTGATCTTTTTTTAGAGAACATAGTAATATCATCTAAATAGACAACTACTGATTTGTTGATCAGTCCTTTGAATGCAATGTCCATCACTTTTTGGAACGTAGCTCTAGCATTGATTAACCCGAAATACATTTTTTGGAAGGCATAAGTTCCCCACTTAGTTCTGAAAGTAGTTTTAAGTCTGTCATCAGGGTGTACCAAAATCTGGTTATCCCCTGAAAGACCGTCTAAGAAGAACATCAATTCAGAACCAGCTACTGAATGTAGAGTTTGCTCCATTCTTGGTAGAGGGAAGTTATCCTTTTGACTTGCTTTGTTAAGATTTCTAAAATCAATACAAATTCTGATATCACCATTTTTTTTCCTTACTGGCATCATATTGGGAACCCAATTTGAATATCTAACCGGAAAAATTGTCTTAGCTTTCAAGAGTTTGTTTAATTCGGCTTTTATTTGACTCTCTAAGTTAGGATGAATCTTTCTTAATTTCTGTTGTACTGGTTTTTGTTCAAAAAGCATTAGAATCGTATGCAGTATGATAGATCTATCGTATGTTTTCAAATCATCATATTTCCAAGCGAAGACATTTTTATATTTATGCAATAATATAAGGAATGCAATTCTTTCTTCTGAAGAAAGTCCTAATCCTAAAATGATGTTTTGTGGATTGTCCTCAGTACCAAGGTTTATCAATTCAAATCTCAAAGTAGAACTTTGGAGCTTTGAATTAGTAACATGTTTAAAGTTGTCTTTAATGTCATAAAGATCTTTGAGCTTGACCACTGGTTTAGGTATTGAGTTTTCTTCAAGCTTTTCCTTCATTTGAAGGTCATGGTCACCTTCATCAATAATTTGATAATCATAGGACTTGTCATAAGTTAAGAAATTTAAAATGTCATCATCGTGATTGAACACTCGCCGTTAGTGACATTATCAGGAATTGATGGTGTGAAAATTAACTCTATTGAGAATCTATCGAGACTGTAATCTTCAAATGGAAGGAGCTTGGAAGCTACATTAGCTAGTAGATTTGCTGCTGCATTCTGGGATCTAGGGATGGGAGAAATATTGAATGCCAAAAAATGAGATATTAGGTCCTATACCAAGGATTGATAGTGTTTAAGGTGACTAGAAAGGAAATGAATAGTATTTCTGACTTGTCTTATCTGAATCGCTGAACACTTTCAAATATTGAACTTTAAGGGCAATTGCTTTGTAAAGTCCTTGAATTAAGGCTTCATATTCAGCTGTATTGTTTGTGCATTCAAATTCCAACCTGCATGATAACATGGTCTTTTCTCCCTCGGGACTAACTAAAATACATCCTGCTCCTGCACCTTCACTAGATTTAGACCCATCAAAATATAATGACCAAAACAAAGATTTATCTACAATTTTATTTACAGTTTCCTCAACAATTTTAACACACCTTGATGTATATGTTTGAGAAAAATTTTCGATTTGAGATGTGAAATTATTAACTAAGAAAGGGGATGGTTGAGCAGTAAAACTGCCAAAGAATGATTCAGATGAGTAATTCCCCAAAATATTATTATTGAATGCTATTAGTTGATTTTCTTGTTCGAACTCAGTAACCATATGGGTCATATGTTTCTCTCGATCAATCATCACTTGATTTGGTTTTCCTTTATAAGGTAGCCACATATGAGACCAATCGGTGGAAATATAACTATGAAGTTTCTTAGACCAATCTCTACTCAAAATCAAACCATAGAATTCAGGTATATCAACGATTAAAATATCAATTCTATGAACCACTCTTGGATCAGTTGATAAACTAATAGTAACTGAGTTGATTTCTCCTAAAACCTGGGCCTTAGTTCTATCCAACTAGACAATATGAATTGTAGACTTTTGGGGTTTAATGTTTAGTTTAGAACAAACTAATGTTGACATTATATTCGAGGAAGCCCCTAAGTCAATCAAACAATTGTGTAGTTTTCTATTATAGATCTCATAGGTTAAGAGAAAAGAAGGAGTATGGGAATTCGATCTATCTCTAATTAAGAAAATATTAGTAGCTTCCACTCTTCCAGGAGGTGGTTTACCTATTTCATTAGCAGTTTTGGACAATACAACATTCGGAAGAGGAGAAGAAGGTACAACATCTAACTCCTTAAGCAACCATTTTTGCTGATGTTTGAGTTTACTAAGCTCAAACATAGTGATATTTTCCTTTGTTTTCTTGATATCTTCAATAATGTTGTAGTCCATAGAATATGTAACTACTAATGTTTTAGATGTTGGAGGTGGATTCGAAGCTGATGGCTGATTTTGAGAAGGTATCGCTGTGGATTTCTTTGTGGGAGTTTTCTCTTTTGTAGGAGTACATGTATTCCTTTTCTTCTGAGTTATTTGAATAGGTTCAGGAGTACCCTTACTCCTGGTAGTTATAGGGAAAGCTTCTTGTTCATTTTCTGTATCAGAATTAGGCAAAATAAAGTCCCACATTCCATGACATTCTACAGTTACTTCTTCTTTTGGTTCTTCAGATGATAAGACTATTTCTTCTTCTTCCTCCTCTTTAGGATCTGTCTACATTGGATATAGCATTTGGTGGCTTTGATTAAGGTTTCTTAAAGTTTCTAAATGGTCTTTCGGTTGAAGTCTCAGCTACTTGTTTCTTGATTTCTACCATTTTGTTTGACATAGTCTTGAGAACTTTTTGGAGACCCTCCATATCATATGGATCTTTAGCCATTTTTTTCTTTGAATCATCTTTGAAAGAGAATTTTTTGGATTTTTTGTCTTCAAGAACAACCTTCTTTTCTAAAGCAATAATGTGTTTCTCTACAGTGAGTGCCTCTTTCATATTTTCTGCTAGAGTTGGTTTTGCAGCTCTATCTACAAAGATAGCTATATTTGAAGGTAACGTTGTTATATACCATTCGCTTCTGATTTGCTCACTAGGTTTAGAGGTAGTTGGAATCTTATTCAAGAGTTATTAAATCATGAATTGAACTCTTTTATAGGTTCTTTAGATTCTATCCTAAGATTCGAAAGATCATTGATTAACGTCACTAGAGATTTGTCATCACTGTATTTAGTCAAGAACTGTTCTTGAAAAATGTTCCAACTAGTAATGGATCCTGATGGCAAGGAAAGATACCCAGACCTAGCTTATCCTTGCAAGGTATAAGGGAAAATCCTAACAATGACCTCTTCCTCTGTAACTCCTTTTAAGTTAATTGCTAACATAAAATTATTAATGTGATCATCGGCTGGTATCCCTGCATTTGGATTAAATTTTGGCAAATTTTTTTTAGGATGTGCTGGCAATTGGTTTAATAATGCAAGCATGGTGACTGCACCAGGATTATTCCATGGATTCTATGCCATTGTAGAACTAGTACTAGATGATAGTGTCGATGAAGTTCCAGATGATTGGGAAGGAGCAGACATTGAAGTTTGAGGAGGTTGAGATGTTGAAGTTCCAGATCCCTGTTGAACAACAATTTGTAATGGAGGAGTAGATGGTTGAGTTTGCAATGGAAAAGATGAAATGGAGGATGATGATGAGAAAGTTTCACTATCAGATCCTTCAGGTGTTTTCCTTGCCCATTTCCGTTTAGGTAAAGGCAACTCAGTAGGTTCAATATTAAGCTTTCCACTCTGAAGTCTGGTGATGGGGTCAGAAGGAACGAATTGCAAAGTCACATTACCTTGAGATGCCTTAGATTTCTGTGGTGATATCGAGAAGCCTTGAAGCTTATGGATGAGAGACTGTACTTCAGGAGATTCAGGACTTAATTTACCTAAGATATGTTGGGGTCGAGTAGTGGTAGTTGTCTCCTCTTCTTCTCATTTGAAAACTAGAGTTCCAGTATGCAAAGGGGAAGTCGTAGGTGATATGGAGGGAGATTTACTCTCAGAATGGGTTGTAGATTTAGGTTTGCTCGCCATTCACAGTTCATGCCCTCCTTTTAGCACAAAAAATGTTGATGCCTCGAAAATCATTGCATCAACATTGGGGGAAAACCACCCGGTCCGGACCTTAAAGGCAACTCCTTTTTTGTTTGGTGTGGTGGCTTCGACTGGATATAATGGGACCAGTTTCCCAATGATTTGTAAATAGGATGCATAAGTGATTGGTTTTCTCTTATTTAATGATAATGATGGATGATTTATTCTAAAATGCAAAATCAGAAAACAACTAATCTATCCCGGGAAATTTTGACTTTAGTGCAATTTTTTATAATTCTTATTCACAAATAGGCATATAGATGACACCACTTATAAATAAAAACATTCGTTTATATGATAATTACTTTGTTCAAGCAGTTTAACAAAGTAATAATTAATACATTATTACACTATCCTTCATATATCATTGACATAAATACGATTGAAAGAATAACATTCCTTAAACATTCAATAGTGATAAGTAAAAGGACTGTTGTTAAAACACATACATATATCAAAATGATAGCAAGATTGAATAAACTTTGATTCATATAAAAGAATGGAGCAAAGACATTGATAATAGTACCATATGCAATTTGAATCCCTTCTCATATCAATCGCATTCAGATTTCGTCTTCCAACTTAGAAATACTCTGACAAAAAGTAATAGTGCATATCTCATCAAAGTATTTTTCATAAAAACTCAGAATATAGGTCCCATCTTCATAAAAAAATATATATCAGAACCACAATAGTGCAACTTCCGACCCAAGTTTTGATACAAAAATTGAGGACCCTTTCTAAAGACATGAAAGGGTCTTTAAATACTATCTAAGCTAATTACCTATGAAATAAAAATGCTATGAGGTGGTATAACCAAATCATGAAAATATCCTTGAAATAGGCATGCTTGCAGTTGGTAGAATGATTCACTGTTTCAGTCGATCATCCTTTGGTTTGAGCTGGCATATAGCTAGCATTGGTTGCAATTCTGGAGGGTGACTCAGACGTGAATGCAGTTGGGTTGAATAAGTAGCATTATGAATTTCAGGAATCATATAACCAATTACATCGGTTAAACATTTTAGTGCCGCCTTTTAACCATGCAGTTTAACCAGGAAGAACCAAAAGGTGTCCCAAGTTAAACTTTGGATGCCTACGATTAATCTCTCTTTGTTTTCTAAATCATGCTTGCATGAATGCTCCAATGCTTTAGCTGATGGTAATTTACCTAGAGTGCATTCTGAAATCAAATTAGATAGATAAAGAGTATCATTAATTAATTCAATCAAATTACCAGCCATTGATCTACATCTTGAAGTTGCCCTTTTTGCTTTCATCAATTGTGATTTCCATTCTAGGAAAAGAATTTCCTTGTGTGATTCTAGAATTTGAGGAAAATTTGCAACTTGCCCTTCACTGGTTTCTTACCAAGCAACAAAGTTGGTTAATGTCTCATCGGCCTACTCCAAATTCTGCTTTGCGTCAACTGATTTGTCAACCATTGATGAAGAAATTTCACAGAGGGGTTCGGCAATAGAAATATTATGACATAACAAATTTAATTGTTTAATTAATGCCTTATTGATCTGGAGAGCTTCAGATTTGAACTCTGCTGCTTGAGGAAAACTTTTGAACTTTTCTATTTGTTGTGATAGTTGAGAGATTTGCTCATATTTCATTTTTCTCAATTGTTTGTTCATTGACTTCAGCTTGGCCAATGCTAGGGATAATTCTTCTTGTTTCTGTACTGCACTTTGGTCTATTCTCTGCTTCTCCTTGAGCAATTGCTCATTTAGCTTGTTATTTGATTGTTGTTACGCTGCTAACCACTGTTTTAATTGCTCTATTCTCTGTTGCCTTTTAGATACCTGTGCTTCCAGTGAAGCAATTGTCTAATTTTTTTCTTTGAGTAAATTGCTAACTTCTGAAGCTTTATCCATAATAGCTACTGAGTATGCCCTAGCATATTGAGAGAGTTTTGTAAGGTCTTCGGAAATATTAATTTCTTCTCTCCATACCACATTAGCCATCTCCGTTGTGCAGGTAAAAGAGAATATTGATCAAACTTTATCTTTTTCCTTTGTCTTTTTACTACAGCCTTATGCTTAGGGCTATAGAAGACATCTAAAGGTGGTATTTCTTCTACATGTAGGATGATTTCATCAGATGGATTTTTTGGAATTATCTCCATATCTTTCTAAGTGATAGGTGGGCCATTGGTTCCTTCAGTTGGAACCATATTAGTTGGTGTCTTGTGACCAATTATCACTTCAGGCATGTTGAATCCCTATAAGGTCTCGATATTTCTTATAATGGAATCGAACTTTTGCTATTCTTTAAGAAGCTTGGGATCAATCTGAGTATCTAGATCCATGAGTTGAGTATCTTTTCTCTGTCCCTATTCCTGTTGCTGTTCCTGTTCCTGTTGATGCTCGGAGATCTTTTCCACGTCAGAGGTCTTATCAGTAACTATTTGTTTAGCCTGACCAGATGACTGGACTGTAGGAGTTGTGACTAAGAGGTCTAAAGACAGAGTTTGCAACCTCTGTTCTCTTAGCCTATTAAAAACTTCTAATCCTTCATCTTGATATTTGGTTCTAGCCAATGATTTAACTTGAAATAAAGATTTGGCTGAGGAAAATAGATCATCAAAGTCATCCTTTTCATGATCAAACTTTGCAAGTTTGGTTTGTTTAAGAACATTATAGGCAACTTTCCTTGGATCATATTGTCTATTGGGAATTGTTGCAAGATTCAACATTTGTATTTTTTCTAACTCCTTTTCAGCATGTTTGTAATCATGAAGAGTGAAAACACCGCATCGTAAAGGGAATATAGGCCATACCCATTTCTTGGAATTTCTAAGAGTTTTAGATGTCCCATCTACCATTATTTGATAAGCCAATTCCCGAGCTAATAGTTTATCGGGCACATACAGGGGAAGGACATGTGGTTTTGTAAGGCTACCAAAAAGCCTTATATAAGTGAATTTTTCTTCCCCAAACCAACTGTCTACCACTGTCAAATCTGTTTCTACTTCCGGGGATATCCTGGGAGCAGGCTTATAAAAAATGGGGTAATAAATAGGCACAATAAAACCGCTGCAAATCTTATACAGATGATTTTTGTAATTAGCATTCCATAACTGATCATGATAGATATGGATTGGTTTAGGGTCTGCGGGCATCCATCTCCACCCAAGGAATAGAAATTTAGAATTGAAACAAACAGTATCCATAATGTATGCACTGTAATAGAATGGGGGAATAGTCATAGTAGTTTGATATGCATTTTCTCTGTATTCTAGGATTGTTGTGGCTAGTTTGTCAGATAAAATATTGGCCCAATCCATCACATAGCCATTGATTTCCGCCTCCATCAGAGGGACCATTTCTATAGTGAACTTAGCAGATTCATGTATTCCTCACATTCTACACATCATAGCTTTGGCATAACAGTAAATGAGTCTACAGAGTACTTACCCGCTGATTCATGTTTGTGCTTCTCAGGAAAATGTCTCCACTGCTTAATCGAGGCTAATTCTGACTCGTTTTCTTTTGCAAACACTTCAAGGAAGTCTTTGTTGTACCACTTTTCAGTCTGAGGTAAGTGATACATTTTCCTTAAATCCTCTGGCTGAAATGAGCCGAATACTCTCCCGTCATTTGTGCAAAAGGTTCTATTTGTAACTGGAATTTTTTCCACTACCCATCTCACGACGTCAATATATGGGAGGAATTTAGCTCGCATCACTATTCTGTGAAGAAAGGAGCATGCCAACTCTTTAAGATTTCCTTTAGACTTATCAGTTGAATCAGGTGTAGCCCCTTTTGATAGTTCTTCAGGCTCTTCAACTTCAATTAGATTATAGATACTCTCCCAACTAGTGTTTCCTAGTCCGAGACATGTCATGTCTGATATTAATCCCTTTTTGCTTGGCCCAAGATCTTTAGCTAGCTAAGTTGCTGCTATTGATTTCTTTGATTTATTTCCCATTTTTCTTCAGATTTCTGTTTTCAGCGAAATTCTGCACAAGAGATTGAAAAACTGTGATACAGAGAAATGCTGCAACATACCAATATGATAATGAAAAAGAGTTACGTCGATCAGTAGGTGGTAATGGAATATAGTTAAAGGTTGCCTGCGGATGAAATCTAAAGAAAAGATCTATGCTTAACTACTTCATTGAATAGCCGTTTAACCTGTCAATCATGGTAAAGAAGGTTTTAAATGCCCATCATGTCGCTTATATGCTGAATGATTAATTGAAGCATGCCTTAGATTTGTTTGATGGATGATTTTTGATAAATCGCAAATCGGTGATCGGGAATATCAAGGGAAAGGCTTTAACACTTGCTTTAACTATCTCTGATATCTGAAAGGTGATATAATGCATGCAAACCAATTTAAATATATCTTCGAGGTGCGTGCCTAGTTAATATATTGCAATCAGAAATGGACTCGAGCTTTATTGTTTTGTTAATGTGATTTCCCCAATTGTTGATTGCGATATGCATTATCGCATCGGAGGATTTGAGCCTACCTTCATTTATGTATTGACTTGTTGTTGTCATCACCAATTTGTCGATTATGATGTACTTTATCACATCAGAGGATTTGAGGGGTTCCATTATATTATGCTTGGCATTTGGCTTCTCTAATCTTCGATTGTTGTTGCCTTTTCGGATTAGAGATAATGGATGTGACTTTGCGTATGTTTCCTTTGTTATTGTGATATGCGTCTTCTGATTACTTTATCACAATAACGAAGAGTTTTATAATATTTTAAAGTCACACTTTTATTTCCTTTCCAAAGGCTTTTAAATTGATTCGTTTACCTAAAGCCTTCTAATAAGGGTTTTTCTTATGATGGGTTAATACCAATTTTATATTTGGACACACAAATCTAATTAAAGGGACCCATTTCTTATTTAAATTTTATGTAAATATTTTTTTAAGAAATGGGGGGTTGTTGTTTAGCACAACAGACACATAGATAAAAATATAGATATTATATAAACAACCTAGATCCATCTTAACCCTGGATCTATCAAGCACTAAGAGGGATCAAATATTTCAAAGTCCACACATTTCCTCAAGTTTTTCACTAAAAAAGGAGGTTTGTGCCTCAAGAGATTTGATCCCTATCAACACTTGATAGATCCAGGGTTAATATGGACCTAGGTTGGTTTTAACTGTCAAAGTGACTTGCATCATGTTGTAAGATTGTAAATGTTTGAGAGCTTACAAGACATCTTCTAAAATTGAATCAAACTTAAATTTCAATCCTATTTGTGTTTCTTAATTGAACTTTGAGATAAGGAATTTATAGAAATATTTGGATAGCCAAATAAATTTAGGAAAGTTCATAAAATTATATATAATTATAGAAACATATCATTAATTGTTTAAATTAGCATACATTGATTGCATTAAAAGACGCTTTCTACAAGTCAATATGAAACATATTTGTAATTATTTCCATGTGATGAGCTGCAGAAATGGGTAACTATATGGGCTCATTTTGCCTATTATTTCCATTTAATCCACCATTCTCCATAGTTTTATGCATGTTTTTGAATATTTTTATGTCAATTGAGTGAATGGGGATAGTCACTTTGCCACATGGTCTAATGAGTGTTTATTGCAGATTTTTGGACAATTTTTGGACAAGGACTAGGCATTTATGAGTATATTAGCAACCAAACTAGAGGAAACAGGGCTTACGACTTATAGGAGGGGTGTCTCCTACATTAATGACCCCTTCCTCGAGTTCTCCACCAATAGCTCGTAGTTCAAAGGCCACCACATCACTGATTCCAAGGGGTAGCCGAGCAACTCAAGTGGGCTGCTGTTATCTCCAGTTAGGCGGCCGAGTTCCTTAAGTTTAGGGGGACTGTTGGGGGTCCTCACTTGTATAAATAAGAAGGCTTCAGGCCTTAGTAGGTTATCCATTTCATAGTCTATTTTTACACTTTTGTGTAGTCTTGTACTTAGCTCATTTCGAGCTCCTTTTGCAGATAGTTTTGTGATGTAACTATTATTTTTTTATCAATGAAGATGAATCCAGCTTTGAACCAACACTAATCTTTTCTAGAGGGCTGCCACTCCTGGGTTAGGGCCCAACCCAAGTGCCCAGCACCTCCTTTATGTATTTATATGTTTTTTTCTTGCATTCATAAGTTGATTTCTATTGTTTAGGATTAATCTTGCTTTCGTAAAACAGGTTGCTTTTGATGATTAAATTAGTTGTTCTTGCTTCAAGTTGTTTAAGTAGTTTTCTATATTAATAGAGAAAGATCCAAAAGGGCTACCAGTAGACCTTGATCCCATTTCTCCCTCCTTGGGACCATGAATTGAGGACAAGGCACTACTGCTGCCACTAAAAACACGTTTTTTAGCCTTTCATGCAATTGCTGGTGTGATGTTTTGAATTGGAGAAGTTGATAATTGCTTGGATTCACATACTTAGACCATTTCATGTTCATTTACCATGGCTTTCTCACATAATTTTTTGTTCATGAAGTTCTGTTCAATAGTACTTTGTTTTTAGGTCAGATTTTAGGTCAAATTAGGAAAACTTTGTTTTTTCGGTTCTTGCTTGGGTCAGTTTTAAGAAGTAGGTGTGCAGATCACTTGAAAAACATTTCAGCTCATCAACCCTCCATAGCACAACCTATACCAGCTCATCTTTCATAGATTCCTTCACTCATTCACCACATTTCGCCAAATTGTCCTAATTTTTTCATTTTTCACAAAATCGTTTTCTTACCCTTTGAATAGATACAACCATCTCTTTCATTCATGATCTTCATCAACAGAGTCCTAAACCCTTAAACACCTTGATCCAACCATCATTTCCCTCTTTCCATCAATTTTCCACCTTAAAACCTCCAAAAGACCACTTTCGGCCTCCTCTTGTAGAACTTCCTGTAGATCCCCTGCAGCCTCTTGTAGAACTTCCTGCGAGTGATTTCTCGAAGTCTGATCACAATGGAAGTCTCCAAAAGCGTACTAGGGACTTCTTAGGACCCCTCCACACCTTCCTCACCATTTTCAAAAGCCATCTCCATCCTCCTTTGTGACCAAACCTCTGCACAATCACATCTAGTCAAATCACAAGCATAATAAATCCGCATAAAACACTCAAAATTGAAAAAAGATGATTTCTTTCCATTTCTCTTCAGAATTAGCTTAAATAAATACAATTTACCTTCTCAGTAATTAATGGTACCCATTTCAGTAGTTTCCATCTCTTTTCTTGCATGATTAGGGTTTGCTAGGGTTTGAGTTCCATTTCAGTTTTTGTTCTCTTTTTGCAAGTAGGATAGCCCCTGTAGAATTAGTCTTCTACCATCATAGTAAAAGCTTCTTCTGAGAATTCATAGAAGTTGGCTTAAGCTCCTAGTGAACTTGTGCTAGCTGATCAAGTGACAGCCTGCAGTAAGAGCTAGTACTTGTGCATATAGCACCGTCACTTCCAAGTTTGTTACGAACTATTGGGTTGATAAAAGTAAAGATGTGAGCCCTAGGAGTTGCAACATTATTGCTGCAATACTGGAGCTCACCACTTCTTTTTAGTGCCATTGTCGGGGAAGCGTCAGAGTATTTGTAATTACTGCTTTTCTTCTATTTTCAATTGAAACATTCTACTAAGTAGTTTATTTCAGGAAGAGTAGAGTAGTTGTTTCATTTCAATTCTGCAAAATTAGATTAGACATTTCCCACTTTGATTTTTAATTTCTGTAATTTCATTTCAGCGAGCGTAGATTAGACATTTCCTACTTTCATTTCAATTCTACAATTTCATTTATACAAGTGTAGATTAGACATTTCCTGCTTTCATTTCAATTTTGCAATTTCATTTCAGCAAACATGGATTAGAAATTTCCTGCTTTCATTTCAATTCTATAATTCCATTTCAGTAAAAGTAGATTAGACATCTCCTGCTTTCATTTCAATTCTGCAATTTATATTTCATCAAGGTTTAGTTTAGTTAGCTGCAATTCGTTGTTCAATCCATTTTAGTTTTTGTAGGTACAAGCAGAAAAAGAAACACAAAAATTCAAAAAAGAGATTTCCTTTCATGCCTCGTAGGAACAGAGACAATTCAGGAAAATTCCTACCCAACACCCCTAACACATCACTGTGTCACCCTTCTCTCTTCTTTGGTGGCAGTGATCCAGAATATCTTATAGGTGAACCTCCAGAGATATACGAAGATCCTATAACAGAAGAAGAGCAATAAAACATTCCTCCTGAGACCTTGGCTGAAAGCAGAAATGTTAGAGGGAATGGGGAAAGAATAGAAGGTACCTTTCCTATTCGAGAAACCAATGGGGACACAAAAATGAAAAACATAAGTCATTCAGCCCTACCTCACTTCCATGGACTGACTACCAAAGATTTTTATACTTTCTTGTTTGAATTTGTTGTTCTCTGTCGAACCTATGACTATGCAGAAGATGAGTAGGAGTTGAAACTGTTTCCTTCTACCCTCAAGGATGTAGCCTTGCACTGGCTCATGGGGTTACCTGGAAACAGTATCACAACTTGGGCTCAGATGTAGCAAGCCGTTAATGACAAATACAAGGACTATTGTAGGTGAAAGGAAACCAAGGAAGAAATCTTCTGTAAGACCATGGGTAGTGATGAATCTTTAGAAGACTATGAAGAGAGGTTTCAACTCAGTTATAAAAGGGCTAGGTGCACAATTGACCCTGAATCTCTGAAGTTGGTTCTACTCAGAGGAGTCCCTGAAGACCTTCTAAATACCCTCCATTTGTTGGCTGGGGGAGACATCTATCAACTACCCTATGATGACATAAAGACTGTATTTAGAAACCATTAGCCAGTACATCCTCATCCAACTCATCTCTTAGAAATGCACTTGAAGATTTCAAGAGCGAGGTGAGGCAGACTCTTGCCATGTACATGGATACCTTGCATATCAAAAGGAAACAAGAGGAAGCCGAGAGAGCTCTGGCCATCTTCTGTCCCAAGTGCACGAGAAAGCACCCTAGGAATGAATATCCACTGCACTCTATAGAAGTGTGTATAGTCTGTGAACAATACCGTCCTACGAATCAGTGCCCTTCCTTACCCAGAATCGAAGCTGCATATCAAAGGGCTGAGGGAGCCACTGAACCACTCTATTTCATGAACCAAAGGAGGCCACATGGGCCCAGACCTTACTAGCTGGGAATGCAAGGGACCTCCCAGAGCTATTACAATCCCAATCAAGCCACTTCCATGCCTTCTTGGGGCCCCCCTGCTCATCATTCCTGGTCTACACTGCCTCCTTGGTCATATCCTTCTCAATACCAAGCCCCTCCATTTGCTCATTCGTTTCATCCTTATGCTCAACCACAACTTCAGTGGAGTGCACCTCATCAGGGGTGGAGGCCCCAGTATAACTCTCCCCCCACTCTTTTGCTTCCACCACCTGCTCAACCACAACCATTACCACCTACTCCTCCAAGCAACCCCAAATACCTACTCAACTGAACCCACACCCCAGGCAAGCCCAATAGGTATATAGTGGGGAAACATCATGCCCAACCTATGTTGTGGAGATTCAAGAGATTAACCTACGATCTAGGAAGGTTATCCCAAATAGAAAACCTCCTCCTAAGGAGGATGAGGAAGAAAACAGGAAAGTGGACCCAAAGCCATTCCACCCTTTCCTGAGAGACTAACTAGAACCACCAAAGGCAGAACTGAAACAGTTATGTGTAAAAATACCCCTTCTCCAAGCCATAAAGATATGCCTATATACAACAAGATGATCAAGGAGTAGTGCTTCAAACACCCAAGCAGGCGAAAGAGAGATGCCCCAACTATCAATTTCATAGGACAACTGTTCGATTTGATGTTGGGGCATGTAATTTGTTTGAAATATCTAGAACCTGGGAGTCTTGTAGTCGATTTCCACATCAATGGCACCATAATTCCCCGTACCTTGATTGATCTAGGGGCTGCCATTAATGTGATGACCAAGGACACTATGCTCAAACTCAACCTTCAAGGTTCCCTAAGAAAGACCTCAACAATACTGCAGTTAGCAGACTGCTCCAATGTGACCCTTGAGGGGATTGTGGGAGATGTCATGGTCTCTATTGATTCCTAGGAGTAACTTGTTAATTTCTTGGTTCTCCAACCAAAGGCAAAGCTCACTGTGTATCCTCTCATCTTGGGAAGACCTTGGTTGGCTACTGTAGATGCTTACATCAACTGTCAATCTGGGAACATGACAATAAAAAATGGGCATATGTCCAAGCAGCGAGTGCTCTATCCTCCTGCCCAACCTTTGTTGGAGCATGATTTACCCCTCTAGTTGGAGGAGGAAGATGAGGATGAAGTCTATTCCGCACAATTGTGTACAGTAGAAACTACCATGGGGGTTCCACAAACCGAGGATGATCTTATTGAGAACTTGATCCAGAATCCACCCCCCAGTTTGTTGCCCTTAGAGGAGCTGGTGGAAGAAACCCAACCTAATCCTCTAGTTGATCTTTGTGTGGCTGATCCGACCTCCCACCAAGTCGAGAACATGGAATTTGGCCCAGAAAAAACTTTGAATATCAACTCATCCCTATGCACATCTCAGGAGAAATAACTGTGTAGCTTATTGAAGAATCACTTGGATGCTTTTCCTTGGAGTTATAAGGAGATGAAGGGATTCCACCCTTTTGTTTGTACTCATCACATCTACATTAAGGAAGATTGTAAACTAGTTAGGCAGCCTCAAAGGAGGATGAATCTAGCCCTTAAGGACATTGTCAAAGAAGAACTGCAAAAGTTGCTAGAAGCAGGATTCATCTACCCCATCTCTAATAGTGAATGGGTTTCTCCTTTGGTGCTAGTGCCAAAGAAAAATGGGAAGTGGAGAATCTGTGTAGATTATTTGGAACTGAACAAGGCCACCAAGAAGGACCATTTCCCTTTTTTTTTCATAGATCATGTGTTAGATGGCTTGGCAGGGAACAAGTTCTTTTACTTCCTAGATGGGTTTAGTAGGTACAACCAGATCCAAATCAACCTGGAAGACCAGGATAATACCACTTTCACTTGTCCATGGGGTACTTCTGCATACCAGGTCCTTCCTTTTGGGTTGTTCAATGCTCCTACCACTTTCTAGAGAGAAATACTGATCATATTTGCTGAACTGGCTCATGATTTAGTGGAGATCTATATGGATGACTTTACCCCTTATGGTTCTAACTTCCAGGAAGCTTTGACTAACTCGGGAAAAGTTTTAGCAAAGTGTATTGAAATTAACCTATCCCTCAATCCTAAAAAATGTAAATTCTTGATGACTAAAGGGACCGTTCTGGGTCATACAATTTCGTAGCAAGGATTACAGGTGGATCCCAACAAGATTTCTATCATCCAAAGGGTCCCACCTCCTCAAAAGGAGGCTCTAGATACCTTGAAGAGTGAGCTGGTAACTACCCCAATCTTGAGAGATCCAAATCGAGCCTTACCTTTCCACATTCACACAGATGCCTCGAACAAAGCGATAGGAGCAGCCTTAGGGAAAGTTGAAGAGAAGTTGCCTTATGCCATATATTTTGTCATTAAAAACTGTCTAAGGCAGAATTAAACTACAATATAACTGAAAAGGAGCTCCTAGCTGTAGTCCATTCCCTAAACAAGTTCAGACACCACACCACTAGCTATCAAACATTCGTACACACTTATTATGCTGCAATTAGGTATTTGATGAATAAACTAGATGTAAACGCTCGTATCATTAGATGGCTACTTTTATTGTAGCAATTTTATTTGACTATTGTTGATAAGCTAGGTAAGGAAAATGTTGTTGTTGATTTTCTATCTAGGCTAGATTTTCCTGTAGGTGAAGAAGGAATGGTGGATGATCAAATTCCAGATGAACACTTATTTTCTATTTCAGTACTCTCTCCATGGTTTGCTGATATAGAAAATTACTTGGTTTTAGCACAGTTTCTACCACGCCTATCCTCAAAAGAGAAAAGTAAGTTCGTGAGGAAAAGTGCCCCATTCACTTGGATTGGGGGCAATCTTTTCAAACTTTGCCCAGATCATATTTTGAGGTGATGTCTCAGGGAAGAGGAAGTCTTTGACATCCTCTTAACCTGTCATGATGGACCTTGTGGGGGCCACTTTGCAGCAAAGAGGATTGCTTTCAAAATTTTGCAGGTATGTTACTATTGGCTCATTCTTCATTAAGATGTCATTCAGGAGATACATTAGCCAATGTGACCGATGTCGAAGAATGGGGAAACCGACTCCAAGGGTTGAGATGCCCCTGCAACTTCAAGTGAATTTTGAGCCATTTGAGAAGTGGGGCATGGACTTTGTGGGTCCTATCAACCCTCCTTCAAAACATAAATCTTACATCATTGCGTGTACTGATTATCTGACAAAATGGGCAGAAACAAAGGCGATCAAAGCAGCAACAGAAGAAAAAGTAGTTGAGGTTTTAAGGGAAAATATCTTCTACAAGTTTGGCTACCCAAGAGAGTTAGTTACAGATCAAGGGAGTCAGTTTACCTCCAATTTAGTTGAATACCTACTCACACACCACAAGATTAAGCATAGAGCTTCCACCCCTTATCATCCACAAGAAAATGGACAGGTGGAAGTCACCAACAGAGCTTTGGAAGGGATTTTGACTAAGGTAGTGAGCAAGAGCAGAAGTGATTGGGCAGATCGATTGGTTGAGGCCACCTGGGCCTATAACACCACCTGGAAAATGAACACAGGGTTTACACCCTATGAGCTGGTCTATGGGAAGAAGGCTCTGCTGTTAATAGAATTTGAATATAACACATTAAGGATGGCAGCTCAGTTGGACTTAGATCTTAGCTATGCACAAAATGAAAGATTGCTTCAGCTAAATGGATTGGACGAACAGAGAATGCAAGCCCTAATCCACTCAGAGGTAGTCCAACTTCAAAGAAAAATATGGCATGACAGACACCTCAAAGAAAAACAATTCCAACAAGGATATTGGGTGCTGCTATATGATTCAAGATATAAGGATTTCAAGGGAAAACTGAGGACAAGATGGCTGGGCCCGTATATAGTAGAAAAATGCAATGAAAATGGTACAGTCCTTATCCGTACCATAGATGAAGAAGCCATCCCTATGCTCATTAATGGGCATAGATTGAAGATCTACAAGAAGCCCCTTTCCAAGCAGTAGTTCATTGAGAATTTGGGAAAAACAGTGTTGGTAGTGGAGTAGGTTCCTGTCTCCACTCCACCCACACCCTGAACCAAAAAAAAAAAAAAGAGAGAGAGCGAAAAAAATAGGAAAAATAGAGAACAAACAGAAAGAGGAATAAAATATCCATAGGCGAAAACCTCTTGGAGTCACCTACGATAGGCAGTGAGGGTGAAAACCTTCTGGAGGCACCCCAGCTATCTCAAAAAAAAAAAACAAAGAAAAAAAAATAACCTAACTTCTTTTGGATGAATTGCAAGTTGTAGGAGGGTCACACAATAGAGAAAGACAGGACCAAGCTACATGCACCCTTCACAGTCCATCCCTCCATCACTGTTATCCTTTTCCAGGCCTCTGTCTCATTTGTTCTGAAAATTTCGTATCCTACAGGAAACTCTGTGTATTCTACAGGAGGATCCTGTAGAAATTACAGAAAAGCCAAAATCAATTTTAGAAAAGAACTCGAGGATTGGAAATTCTTCTAGAAGGCCTGTGAACCTCCTTACCACCATCCATCTGCCTAACTCTCCATGTCATCTCTACAAACCCGCATTTCCACTCCTTTTTTCCTTTCCCTGCACAGAGAAAATACATAAATTCTGTTTTTTTTTCCACTTTGAAAACACAAAAGAAGATGACAAATAAAGTAGGAGTGTTCTTCTTACTTATTCTTACCTGATACCTTCCAGCTACTATGTTTTCTCTTCATAACCTTTGTTAGCTGTATTTTTAAGCCTGCTCAAGCATCAGCTTGAATTTCAGAAGGAGAAGCAGCTACAAGAAATCCTGTAGGATTCCTGTAGTAGCTGATCCCTTTGAAAAACAACCTCCAGAGACAGGATCAACGCAGCAGGATGCATGAAGCACATAAGGAGCAAATCTTGATCAAGGAATCATCATAATAAGATGAAGTCTGAGCATGAAAAGCACCAACAACAACAACAATGAGGAAATGAGGTGTCAAAGTCCAAAATATGCATAACACAACAACAACTAAGCAGGTAAGTAGCTAAACCTATTCCTCGATTGCATGAATAATATTTCAAAACTGCATGAGCTATGGGAATGGTCACGATTGAGCAGACTCGGTGGCTAGCTATCTGACCACCCTCATTTAGTTCACACACCCTCGTGGAATTCAGTTGAGCCACGTCCAATTCAAACTGCCAATTAGATACGCAGTCAGCACGTGTGGCATATCAACTCGGGAAGAAAACATTTGAAATCGATAGTGGTGGTGGTGTATAACGGGAGTAAGGGAGGTGATGGTGGTTAAGTGGCATGAAGAACCATAATTACACTGACGTAGGGCCAATGGTCTGGATGGGGATAACATACCCATCCGACCACCTCATCTCCTCACCACAGATTACGCCAACAGTTAAGTACAATGCGGTCTAAGACTCCACCGCCCTTTGGTTCATTCTCCTGCTATGAAGCTCTCGACTGCAGTGCTCATCTACCACCTTCAGAGTAGTGAACCAGTAGTTTTTGCCAGTAGGAACACCTTCTATAGGAATATTAAAATAGGGAAATAGAGAGCAGATCTGCAGTCGAAAAATAGGAATTCTTGTCAAATTCGAGTTGGGAATGAGGTAGGCTTGAAAACCTGCTTTGCATATGGTATGTTTAGATAAGGTGGTAGCTCAAAACTAGAGTAGTGGGTGAAAAAAAATGAGGAAAGAGAAATTCAAAAGTTTGTTGTGTCTTTTCTGAAGTTCTACACAGTCTCTCCGTTCCCTTCTCTGTGTTCAAAATTTTCCTTTCTCTTCCTCACATTCTACTCGAACAAAAGGGATAGAAATCAAACCTGGGAGGAAATGAAAATTGAAAGTCATTTTACTCTGTGAAAATAACTGTTTTATATAGTCCCTGTTCTGTCAACATATTGATTTCTTTCAAGATCTAAGGAGCAAATTTAAGTTGAGAACAGTTTGAAGAAAGGGAGAATTTCAAATTGGTGTTGTGAAGGAGCACATGGGAAATTCCTCCTACAGTTCAGAGAAAAAAACAAAACTCAGTTGTCCCTCTGTTTCTGATTTTGGAAATTGTTTTTTCTTTCCTCACCTAAGCACTTTAGAAAACACTAAACACCATGCTAGGAGGTTTTATGAGAAAGGAGCCTTTGAACTCCAACCAATTGCATGAGCACCCTGAGGTGGTGGCCCTCTTCACCAGGGAAAATTGGATGATTTTCTTTGAAATAATTCATGGATATGATCATGAGGTGACAGAAGAATTTCTAGTATACTTAAGACCCCATTCGAAAACACATTCTATAGTCAATTTCAGGGGTCTGACCCTAGAGCTTACACCTGATTTTATCAGTCGAATCACAGGTCTTCCACTTGAGCTCCCTTAGAGCAAGGAGGAAAAAACATTGGGACAGGTTGTCAAGAAGACATTTTTTCAACCTGGGGAGCATCCTGTAGAGGATAAAAATGGGGTCAAAAGGAAAAGCTTACCTCCTCTGTGGAGTGAAGTCAACTACCAAATAATGAAATATATCACTTGTGAAGGAAGGTTCAGTATAATTTATGGTTACCACTTCAAGTTATTACATGAATTGAGGTATGGGATGGACCTACCTCGAGTTAGAAAACTTAGTCTCCCATATTTCCTCCTCTAGTCTTGGATAGAATGTGGCAACAAGTTGAATGCAGGGGTCCCAAACTAGTTGTCCCACCATGGTCACATTAAATTATTGGTGGAAGATGTCCTACACACATACACCATCCCTATAGCTTGGGAAATTTTCACGAATATGTCCAGAGAAGATGACATCAAAACTTTGACTAAGGACATTAGCCCATCTGGCAGTGAGGAGGAGGAAGAGAAGAGGAAATTGAGAAAGAAATGCATGAGGAGACACAAAATATTCAAGCAGAGGAAGAATAGGAAATGGAGGAGGAGCAGAAAGAAAAGAAGAAACTTGACCAACCCACTGTAATATCGAAGGTAGAAAAGAATACAACCTCAAAGACAGAGAAGAGGAAAAGAAGAAAAATTGAGAAGAAAAAGCCCAAGAAAGCCCAGAAAAGGACTGCCACAGGAGAGGTAGAGACCCAACAAGGAAAAGTGAAGACATTACCAGAGATAGTAGAGACACAAGCAAAAACAATAGACACGAAAATGACTATAGAAGATGAAGGGGAAGAACAGTAGAAAGAAACATCCCCTGAAACATTGACAAAAGAAGCAACAACTGTGCTAGTTGCATTGAGCACTCTAGCAAAACAAAAGGGAAAAAGAAAAAGAGAAACATCCATGAATTTCAAAGCCAAAAGGAGCACCAGGATTAAGGTGGGCAAGCCCCAGCCACCATCAAAAGAACCTATAATAATTGAGGATGCACCTACTGAAAAAAAGGAGGAATCCACCTCCAAAATCTCTATCACCTATGAGAGAGGGAGTCCCAAAACTTCCACCGAGAAGGAAAGAATCAGACTAATGGACTCCAAAGCAGCTCTACAGCAAGCTCAAACCTCTCTACAAGAAACACTGGCCAAACTAAAAGAGACTGAAAAATTAGAAGAGAAGGAAGTAGAAAAGTCACAAGAGGAAGGCAAGGTCAAAGAGATACCTAAACCAAGCCCTCAGCCTAATTTAGGCTCATATTACAATCTGCTAGAAGGTGGAAAGATAATCCCACAGAGATTCATTGTGCCCCTTTTCTTTGAATTAGAACAAGAAAGGGTTAGAACCCACACCTAGATGAAAATTTCTAAATCCAAAGGAGTTGCAGATATAGGACACATGGAAGAATAGTTGAAAGAATTAAGAAGGGAGTTGGGCATGGTGAGACACAAAGAGAGCATTAGGAGAGCCCAACTACAAGAAGAGAATAAGCTATTGAAAAAGCAGTTACAAGAACAAGAAACTCAAGGGGGAGACAATTCGCAAATTTTTGAAGAACAACAACTACAGGAAGGTCCCATAGCAGATAAGGAAGCAACAAAGAAATAGCAGCAAGAGGAAGAGCCACAACCTGATGTTGAAATGATGATAAATCAGCAACAAGAAAGAGAATCTCAGGCAGTAGTTAAAGTGTTGATATTGAAGCAGCAGTTGCAAGAAAGGGAAGCCCAGATGGCCTGCATGGCCAGCTGGGCAATGGAGGCCTTACAATGTAGACAACTAGCTAGATCCTATGCACTATATCTCAAAGACCAATGGCTCCAGTTCCAGATTAAAACATTGGCCCAAAGGGGCACAATGCCATTCCAAAATTATGGTCAGTTTATGCATCTATGTGCTACTAGTTCAGCTGAGGATAAAGCCAAATTAGTATAATTTTACATACACAATTTGGCACTCCCTGATATGAATTTTTGGGATTCGAATGATACATTGGGAGACCTATAGCTCATGGCTATGGCTTCCTGGATGAGCCATGAGGAAAAAAGAGCAGTGGAAATTCAATAGATCATGGAAAAAGAGCTAAGTGAGCCCTCGCTAATAAGGGCCAAACCGTAAAACACCTCAGCTCTCATATATGCTCATCAACACCTTGCAAGCAATCCTCAAGTTCTCCCTGATTATGTTGAAAGGCAAGCACAAGCTATCACTCATTTTGAAGATATGAAGAGACTATTTGGCAATGATTTCCTTCATGCTTGCATGAGAAGGTGGAATACATTGTCATATAGCTTAAAGATTAGGGATTATCACTCCCCAACCAGAATGAGGGAGGATTTCGTAAGAGTGCCCCTATATAAACAATCAATGCAAAACTTGAAAGCCAGCTTGTCACACGGAATGGGTTATATTTGCGGACAAATCCAACCTTCCTAGGAGTCTAAGACTCTCTAATGACAAACAAACCAAACAAGAGCTATCCTTCTCTAGATAAGCATCATTCTATGAGAATTCAAATGTTTTCGATCTTACCTTAGGTCCCATGCTTGTTGTAGCAGTCCAGCCTTGCTGATCCAGATGAGCTCCTCCTTCACTTTCAGACCTGCATACACTAACAAAGCAAACGATTACATAGCATCTGAATATTCATTATAAAACAAAGCATATCTATCATATTGACCAAGGAATACATGAAATAATTCATTAACAAATCATTGAGAAGAATGGACTTATTTGTATTAAATAATCAAAGGAACCATTACAACCTGAGCCTTGGTGTTGTGCAAGCTCCTCCCAGGGTCCAGCAAGAGATTTCTTCTACTTTGACAAGCTCACCCACTCCCACTATGGCAACAAGGAAGGATAGTGATCTCTCCTCACAAGTCAACAAATGGAAGTCCTAATTCCAGCAGCATTTACCCTATAGAATGTTCAACTTTCAACCTCCCTCTCCTTTGGCCCAATGCCTGTATTTATAGTATTCTAGAGGAGGTTATTCAGTTCCAACATCAATGGGATACTCCCTCTTTTGGATGGGGTAGCTCCTCTCTTGATGGGATAAGCTCCTCTATCATAGGGATGCATGAACCATCTGGAGGCGCTCAATACACGTCAAACACTCTTCTAGAAGGCTCTAGAAGTGACCACAAGTAACTTTTTAAAGATGAAACTTGCGCCTTTTGACCTTTACAGGGGTACGCACCCTTGCTTTGGTTTACAGAGCGTATTAGTACGCAGGTCTAATGTATTTGGAGTGCGTACACGCAGGCAAGGTAGAGGGAACCTGCGTACCCAGAGATAAACATGTTTTCAAGTGACTTTCTCTCTCTTTGAAGTTTTGACATGAAGAGCAGAGGTATGGGGCTTGACAAAGAGGACAATGTGGCTATTGATGAGGCCACATAAACTGCAGATAGTCAAGGTGACAAAATTCAGTGTAACAGATTGCCCCCTAAAGTACGAAGTCTGTAATAGATAAGGGTGTTAAGTCATATAAGAAGGGTGAAGTGCTTTATCATTTCGAGGATCATCTTGTGGATAGCCCGGTTGGAACCTGCAATTTTCAACACAAAATACATGTAAAACATCATAACATACTGAGGTAGGCATTCCCATACTCAGATCAAAAACTTTAACTATGGGACTAACTATTCTGGTACAAGAATGATTTCATAATACATCATAATCATAGACTCTTGTAGACACAGTATGGACG
>APFE030956298.1:34734-49989 GCA_000404065.3 Pinus taeda | reverse complement strand
TAGATATTGTTGTTTATCTAATAAACAGAGGGCCTTCAAGTTCCTTGGATGGTGGTGTTCCAGAGGAATCATGGACAGGTAAAAAGGTAAACTACTCTTTTTTAAAGGCTTTTGGTTGTGAGGCCTTTGTCCATATTGATAAAGAAAATAGAACAAAGCTTGAGGCAAAGTCAAAGAAATGTACCTTTATTGGATATGGTGTTAATGATTTTGGTTATCGCTTATATGATTATGAAAATCACAAAATCATTAGGAGGAGAGATGTAATATTCAATGAAAAGGTCTTGTATAAGAATCAGTTGTAGGAAAAGAAACAGGAAAAAGAAAACAAGGAATACGCAGCCTTTGATGAAATCACTGAAAAAGTAAAGGTGCCTAAAAATAATAATAATCAACAACCACAACAACAGCAACAGGCACCCCAAATGCCTGAAAGTGGTGTTAGAAGATCCACCAAGATAAGTATACCCCTTGAATGATACTCTCCTTCATTATATTATTTATTGTTGGCTGATTCTAGTGAACCCAAATGTTATGAAGAAGAAATGCAGGTTGAAAGTAGGAAGAAGTGGGAGGTAGTCATTGAAGAAGAGATGGACTCCTTAATGCATAACCAGACTTGGGACTTAGTTAGGTTGCCTGCAGGAGAAACTACATTGAAGAATAAATGGGTTTACAGGTTGAAGGAAGAAGATGGAGGAAAACAAAGGTATTGATTTTGCATAGACTTGTGGTGAAGGGGTTTGCATAGAAGAAAGGCATTGATTTTGATGAAATATTTTCTCCTGTGTTAAAATGACTTCAATCAGAACAATTTTAAGTCTAGTAGCAGTTGAAGATTTGCATCTTGAGCAGTTACTTGTAAAGACAACCTTTCTCCATGGGGATTTTGAGGAAGAGATATATATGCAACAGCCACAAGGATATGAAGTGAAAGGGAAGGAGAAACTAGTGTGCAGGTTGAAGAATAGTTTGTATGGCGTAAAACAGGCTCCAAGGTAGTGGTATCTAAAATTTGACAAGTTTATGTTTGAACAAGGTTATACTAGATGTCACTCTAATCATTGTGTTTATCTGAAAAAGAAAAATGATGGCATCTATATTATATTGTTATTGTATGTAGATGACATGCTTGTTGCAGGGTCTAACATGCAGGAAATAAATGTGCTCAAAAGAAAATTGGCAAATTCATTTTCAATGAAGGAATTAGGAGCTGCAAAACAAATCCTTGGTATGAGAATCACTAGAGATAGGAAAAATCGCAAATTAACATTGTCTCAGAATGAGTACATACAAAAGGTGTTGAAAAGATTTAATATGCACAATGCAAAACCGGTTAGTACACCTTTTGCTAGCCACTTCAAACTTAGTAAGGAAATGTGCCCAAAGACCCAAGAAGACATGGATTATATGTCTAAAGTTCCATATGCATCAGCAGTTGGAAGCTTAATGTATACAATGGTCTGCACAAGGCCTGATATTGCACATGAAATGGGTGTTGTAAGCAGGTACATGAACAATCCAGGAAAGGAACATTGGATGGCAGTGAAATGGATTCTCAGATATTTGAAAGGTACCACAAATCAAGCATTATGCTTTAGTAGTTCAAACATTTCTCTTCAGGGATATGTTGATGTAGATATGGCAGGTGACAGAGATAAGATGAGGAGCACTACAGGATATGTATTTACTGTAGGTGGAACAACTATCAATTGGGTTTTAAAAATCCAAAGTGTTGTTGCACTTTCAACAATAGAAGCAGAGTATGTTGTTGCTACAGAGGCTAGTAAAGAAATAATTTGGCTACAAAGGTTTATGGGTGAATTGGGTAAGGAGCATGATATGGGCATGTTAAACAGTGATAGCCGAAGTGCCATTCATCTTGTAAAGAACTCAACATTTCATTTGAGGACTAAACACATATATCTCAAGTACCATTTCATACGATCAATGTTGGGAGATGGAGAGTGGAAGATGGAAAAGATACACACTAGCCAGAATCCTATAGATATGCTAACAAAAGTTATAACCAGGGAGAAACTGAGAATATGCTTAGTTTCAATTGGTATTCAAGGATGACGATGAAGATGAGAAATTGCCAGGTCCAAAGAGGAGTCATTGTCCAGCAAATGAAGCAGCGATGGAGTTTCTACAATCATTCTCCAAGTGGGAGATTGTTGAGTATGGAGCATGATTGTTTAGAGGTCTTTGTTTCAGCCGGATGTATACGCCAGGAAGTTTTTACACCGCTCCACACGGGGGGGTGCGGGGGGGACTTGTCCCCTCACGGGGGTTCGGGGGGGCTGATCCCCCCCGACTGGGGGGTCTAGAGGCCAGCGGTCCCCCGGCGGGGGTTTTAGGGGCAGCGCCCCCAAAGCTAAAAACAGATGTAAAATTGCCTTGTAAAAGTATAGCAGTTTCTAGTCAGTCTAGGTCATTCATTAGGCGAAGGATCTAATGGTAGAAATTATGTTTAGTTTAGGGTTTTTTTCCCTACAAGGCAACCCCTCTCTTTGTATGAGGGCATTGTATTTGAGGCTGTGTAATAGATGTGTATTCTCTGCGCGAGAAGTAGAGAGGTGAGACTGTGAGAGAAAATAGAGGATATTACAGCAGATCTGTTGTAGGTTGTGTCTCTTCATTTTTCTAGATAATAGAAAGGAAGGACTGGTTGTTCTGGGTGGATGTAGCCCAAACTGGGTGAACCACGTATATCTGTGTCTCTCTCGTTTTATGCGTTTTCTTTGTTTATATTTCTACAATATTTTATGTGTTCCATTGCTCCGTAATATATAATTTTCTAACAAGGCCGAGAGAAGGTTGCATCCTGGTAGAGGCTGACAACAGAGGGTGGTCTAGAGGCCGTGAAGGAAGCCATAGTGATCTGCGAGTGTGCTGCGAGATCAAACAACATTGGAGATCAGTGATCTCTATCTTTGACATAAATATGAGGTAAATATAACTTTTTTTTGACCTGTGGAACCTTTTTTAAATTGCCTAGATGAATAATCAAATGTTTGAAGCATGCTTGAATGAGCATAACAAGCTCAATGGCTCCAATTATGCAAATTGGAAATTCAATATGCAGACTCTGCTAGAAGTGTAGAGTGATTCGACGATTGCAAATGGAGATGAGCAAAAGCCAGCAGCTGGATCAGCTTCAGTCCCAGATTGGGAGAAGTGTGAGGGTAAAGCAAGGACACTGCTGAAGATGTCAATGAAAGACTACATCATACCACATATCAGAGAATGTAAATCAATAGGCGAAAATTGGGGAATTTTGAAGGATTTGCATGAGATCAGGAATACAAATCATCTTTTGTTCCTGAAGAGCAAGATCTTATCCCTGAAGATGGAGGAGAATGAAACAATTGTTGCCTTCATAGCAAGGATCAAAGATCTGAAGAACAAATTGGTAGACATTTTTCATACAGTTGAAGATACAGATCTTGTAACAATTACCATGAATGGTGCAACCGATGACTACCAAATGTTCATCACTGGGATAAATGCGAGAGAGAAAATCCTGAAGTTTGAAGAACTGATAGGAATACTGATGTAAGAAGAAGAAAGAAGTTCGACTCTAAAGCCCCAGAGTGTCGATCTTCAATTGATGGTGTAAAAGAACTTCTACAAAGGAAGTGGAAATCCACAACAACAAAACAAAGGAAGTTCACAGAAAATACCAAATCCAACCCAAGGTATGAATCTGAATAGAAACAACTCTATAATTAAATGTTTTTATTGAGGAAAACTTGGTCATATAGCTAGGGAGTGTAGGAAGAATAAATATCATGAAGAACAATAGAGGCAAAAACGACATGTAGGTCATCTTGCGAATGATAATCATGAGCGAAATTCCAGATTGTTCATGGCAGAACGTGATGAGCATCTTGATGTAGACATTTGGTATGTAGATTCGGGAGCATCAACACATATGATAGGGAACAAGCAATGGTTTGAATATTTTAAAGAAATAAACGACGGAGCACAAATCTATCTAGGTGATGATAAAAGTCCTCAGATCAAAGGATGTGGGGAAATTTCTGTCATTTTACCTAATGGTAATGTAAGACAAATTTATAATGTTATGTATGTGCCCAATATAACAAATAACTTTATTTATGTATCCATGATTGCAGATCAAGATCTCAAAGTTGAATTTTTTAAATCTTTTTCTATATTAAAGGTCTATTAGATGGCCTGAAGACTATTGCTACAGGAATTCGAACAGGAGGTCTGTACAAATTGGATGTAAGACCAGCACTAGTTCGAGCTTTAATAGTAGCGGGTTTGACTACAAAAGAGCTATGGCATCAGATATTTGGTCATATCAACTACAATGATTTGCTATTACTTCAAAAAAAGGAAATGGTAAGATATCTTCCTATGTTAAAACAAGTTTATAATGATTGTGATGCCTGCACATTAGGAAAGATGCATAGAGAATAATTCCCTGTTCGAGTAGAGAAGAAATAGAGATATATAATTGAATTAGTGCACACAGATCTTAGTGGACCCATGCAAACAAAGTCATTAGGAGTTGCACTATATTTTTTACTGTTTATTGATGACTGCACAAAGTTTTCTTGGGTATATTTCTTGAGTAAGAAGAATCACACATTTGAATACTTTAAGCAGTTTAGAAACATTATTGAAAAGATAACATGGAAGAAGATACAAATTCTCCGCTTCGATCAAGGGGGAGAATACAGAAAGGATGAGCTTATCAAGTATTTCAAATACCATGGAATATTACAACAATTCACAGTATCCCATACTCCTCAGCAGAATGCAGTAATAGAAAGAAAGAATAGAACATTGGTGGAATGCGCTAGAAGCATGTTGAAAGCTAGGAATCTGTCGAATGGTTTTTGGGTTGAAGCATTGAATACTGCAATTTATTTGAAAAATAGGAGTCCTATGAAGAGTCTTGAGTTTAAAACTCCTTATGAAACACTATATGGATTTAAGTATGTAGTAAATCATTCAAGAGTATTTGGGTCTAAATCATTTTCCCATATTCCAAAGGAAGACAGAAGAAAACTAGATTCAAAAGCCATTAGACTTACCTTTATAGGCTATTGTTCAAAATATAAAGCTTATAGATTATTTAATCCCTCTACTCACAAGATTTTTGTTAGTAGAGATGTCATATTCCATGAGCAAGATCATGAAGAATCTGATAAGAAAAATGAGGAATGGGATATTCCATACTTGGTGGAAGAAGAAAGTGAAGAAATAGGAAATAATCAGGATCAACAACAGACAAATGTAGAAGATGAACAACAACAGCAGCAGACACAATAGCAACAACAACAGATAAAACAATAGCAACAACAATGAGAAGAGAAAGAAAATGTTGATCATACAATGTTTTGAGCTACCCCACCACTGAGGAGATCAGGTAAGAAAGCTCAATTGCCTGCAAGATATAGGTAAAATTATTTTATAACTAGTATGATGAATGTTGTTGCACCTTCTAGTTATAAGGAAGCAAATGAATGTAGTGAATAGAAAACAGCTATGGAACAGGAATATGAATCTATAATCAAGAACAACACTTGGGAATTGGTTGAACTTCCTAGAGGGAAACAAACCATAAGTTGTAAATGGTTGTATAAACCCAAGATTAATGCAGATGGAACCATAGATAAATTAAAATCTAGATTGGTAGCAAAGGTATTCATAAAAAGAAGGCATTGACTATGAAGAAACCTTTGCCCCTATAGCTAAACGTAATACCATCAGAATGTTGATTGCTTTAGCTACTAAGAAACATTGGATGATTCAGCAATTAGATGTAAAGTTTTCATTTTTAAATGGAAAATTGAAAGAGGAGGTTTATTTAGAGCAACTTGAAGGGTTTGTCTAGAAAGGGAAAGAACATTTAGTCTATAGATTAAAGAAAACTCTTTATGGACTAAAGCAAGAACCTAAGTCTTGGTATGAAAAGATTGATTCATTTTTTCTGCAATTTGGCTACAACAGAAGTGAAAAGGACCCTAATCTTTATACCATGGAAGATGAACAAGGGTGCATAGTGTTGATTTCTTTGTATGTAGATGATTTGATTATTACAGGTGATGCTACTTATCTAATCAAAAGAAATCAAGCAACAGATGTCACAGGTGTTCGAAATGAAACACCTTGGTGAACTAAGATAATGTTTGGGTCTTGACATTTGGAGAGATTCAGGAAAAACATTTCTACCCCAGGGAAAGTATGTCAAAGGACTACTAGAATGATTTAGCATGGATCGGTGTAAGCCTGCAGCAGTACCATTACAACAAAGCATCAAACTACAGAGTGAGGATGGCTATAAAGAGGCAGATGTGACACTTTACAGATAGCTAGTTGGGAGCCTAATCTACCTAACCACTACTAGACAAGATTTGGCTTATGCATTCAGTGTGTTAAGTCAATACATGTCCAGGCCACTTGAAAGTCATTGGAATGTCGCAAAAATTGTTTTGAGGTATCTACAAGGTACTATAGATTACGGTATTATTTATACTGATTCCTCTGATGTTAGATTGACAGGATTTACAGATTCATACTGGGCTGGAAATGTAGACGATCACAGATCCATAATAGGCTATGCATTCAACATTGGATCTGGGGTGGTTACATGGAGCGGTAAGAAACAGAACACAGTTTCCTTGTCTTCAGTGGAAGCAGAGTATCAAGATATATGTGAAGCAACGTGTGAGGCAGTTTGATTGTGAAGACTTCTCCAGGATGTTGGGGAAGAAAAGAAAGATGCAACAAAAATCAAATGCGACAATCAAAGTTCAATCAAACTTGCTAATAATCCGGTGTTTCACAAAAACATTAAACACATTGATACACAATTCCACTTTGTCAGGGAGAAAGTGCAATAAAAAGAAATCCATTTTTTATATTGTAATACATGTGATAATGGTGCCGATATTTTCGCTAAGCCTTGTAGAAAAATTAAGTTTGAAATGTTTAGGGAGATGTTAGGCATATTTGTGAACCCCTTCTCCATTAAGGTGGAGCATTAGAGATAGTGGAGAATATCCTAGAATAGTCAGTTGGTTCACGAGACCTCAGGATAGGAATTAGTTTCTATTTTTTAGGTTATGGTTCTAACTTCCCTAAATCTTTGATTACTATATAATGTGTGATGTACATGAACAATGTAGAGCATTCTACAGAGCCAGACTCTCCTGGTTCAAACTATCTTTCGTAGAGCTGATGGGTTTCATTTTATTTAATATAGAACATTGCATTTTTACAAAACCCCCTTATTACATTATTGTGCCCATTTAGTCCCCATACTATTATTATTGTGCCCCATAGAAGACCACTATTGTTATTATTGTGCCATTACATTATTATTGTTATGTCGGCTTTGATTATATTATGACCCCTTAGACTCCTATATATAGAAAGGAGGTCTTGTCATTTGTATCATCCAAGAATTTTTCATTTGTATAATGTAAAAGAGGTTTCCCCCTAGAATAGGCTTATTTCTGAGGTGTTGATCTATCTTTTCTATCTTTTTGTGAGTTGGCTTCATAACATTTGGTATCAGAGCTTTGGATTCTACGGTTTTGCTACTCCAAACAGGGCATCATGGAATTTTCGCTATAACATTTTAGATACACAATTTCAGAAGCTCAAACAAAAAATTATTTGAGAAGAAATCAGTCTGAACCTCAGGTCCAAATTTCAGATCTTGTCTCACTACAGTTTTGGAGATATGATCTGAGGAAGCTAGGGTTTTTGCAAGCTCCAGAATTTCATCTCAAACAGGTCATCATGGAATGTTCACTATAATTTGTTTTCTATGAAGGATAAGACTCTGAAATTAAAACCCATTTGAGCCAAATTTGTGGGAAAGCTCGGGCCTGAATTTTAGATCTTGTTTCACAATATTTTCGGAGATACAATCCAAGACATTTAGCATTTCTGCAAGCTCCCGAATTACATCCCAAACATGTGACCTAGGGAAATCGCCATAATTTTCTCTCTGAGCATCAGATTCAAATTTAGTAAGAAGTTGCAAAAGAAGGAAGGACTGTAGTTTTCTGTGTATATTTTGCAAATCCGAAGGTCAAAACAGTGACACATGGCACTTCATACAAGTTCGCTCTTTTGAAAAGGTATACAATCAGGTTATCATGGGAGATTGTACATAACTCTTTCTTGGAGAATCCAATTTCGATCAGACTAGTGGCATTGGAAAGAGGATGCAGAGGGCTACAACAGATCATGATTTCAAAACTGAAAGATCCACAAGTACAAAGTTATAGTCATTTCAAGATCAAGCTCCTAAAATCAAGAAAAGATGATATGAGGAAGTTTGACGACAAGGATCCAGTAAATTGGATACTATAGATGGAGCAATATTTTGATCTACATGAGGTGAAACTGTTACAAAAGTTACGTATTGCATCTTCATATTTAGAACCGGATCAATTTTTATGGTATAAATGGCTTTGCTCTTGCAAACCACTTGTTACATGGTCAATTTTCACGAAGGAAATGATAGCACATTATGAGGATACAAAGAGAAACACCTTCTTTAGCCAATTGATAAATCTCAAACATAAGTGTTCAATGCCAGAGCACATTGAACACTTTCAAAAGTTGAATATAAGGGAAAATGATATTCCATAGAAGAAGAGAATTGATGTCTCCATATGAACTTTAAAGGATAACATTCAACATGAGGTTCATCTTTGGGAACCTAATTCATTAGAGAAGGCATTCAGGTTGGTAATAAAAGTGGAAAGAAAAATTATGGAAACAAGGAAGTCTACCCCTCACAACTATAAATATGGAAGTGTTGTTTCTCCTAGCCTTCCACAACCTACAACGTTGACACTACAACAATTGGAAGAAAAAAGAGAAAAAGGACTTTGTTATAATTGTGATGACAAATACATTAAAGGTCATACGTGTGCTCACAAGAAATTATTTTACATTAATTGTGAAGAGGAGGAAGAAAAAGATCAAGAAACATCAAAAGAAGAGGATATACACTAGGAACCAACCCCAGAGCAAGAAGAAATGAATCTGACCATATCTTGTAAAGCATTGGTAAGAATTACCACTCCTCAAACTCTCAAGATACAAGGACATATCAAGAAGAAAAAGGTTCAAGAAGTGAAAGATCACATCGAGAGAGAAGAAATGAATCTGACCATATCTTGTAATGCATTGGATGGAATTACCTCTCCTCAGACTATCAAGATAGAAGGACATATCAAGAAGAAAAATGTTCAAGAAATGAAAGATCACATCGAGCATCAAGAAATGAATCCGGCCATATCTTGTAATCCATTGGAAGAAATTACCACTCCCAAAACTCTCAAGATAGAAGGACATATCCAAAAGAAAAAGATTGAAGCAATGAAATATCACATCAATCATCAACAACAAGTTTTCCAACATTTAAAGGATAACGCCAATTTGGTGCATAATCGAATGAAACAACAGGCAGATCAACATCACAGTGAAAGAAGTTTTGATGTAGGTGATTGGGATTTTTTATGACTACATCTCAAGAAAGCTATTTATGAGAAAGAAATGTTGGCAATACTACATGTACTTAAGAAATGGAGACCTTACCTAATGGGAAGACACTTCAAGGTAAAAATGGATCGTGATAGTCTTAAATACCTTTTAGAACAAAGATTATCTTTAGAAGAACAAAAAAAATGGGTCACAAATATGTTGGGTTATGACTTTGAAATAATCTACAACAAAGGGAAGAAAAATGTTGTTGCAGATGCACTCTCAAGAAAGGATGAGGATGTGGAAGCATTGTTTTGTGCTATTTCTATTATCCAGCCAGATTGGATAAATGAAGCAAGGGATGAATGAAATAAGGATGAAGAAGTGTGGCCACTCATTCAAACGTTGTACAAGATCCTAGTTCAAACAATATTGCCAGAACTTGACAAGGAAGGAAAAATCATATTGGAACCTGGAGCAGTCACATAAACAAGAACTCAACAGCTACGAAATCAATCAATTTTATAGTATCTCATCAAGTGGAAGAACTTACCCAACAAAGGTTCCACATGGGAGGGCAAGCATTTTATACAGAATCATCAAGAACTACTCAAACGTTGAGCACAACACTTTTTGAAGGAGAGGGGCATGTTAGGTCCCTATACTACTAGTGTAACCCCTTATTTTGATTAGCACAACCCCCTTATTATATTATTGTGCCCATGTAGTCCCCATATTGTTATTATTGTGCACTTACATTATTATCGTTATGTCCGCTCTGATTATATTATGACCACTTAGACTCTTATATATAAAAAGGAGGTCTTCTCATTTGTTTCATCCAAGAATTTTTCATTTGTGTAATGTAAAGGAGGTTGCCCCCTCGAAGAGACTTATTTCTAAGGTGTTGATCTATCTTTTCTATCTTTTTATGAGCTGGTTTCATAATAGGGACTAGATCTGCTACTATGAATTCAGACTTAGGGAAAACATGAAACTAGTAAAGTTCTCACGAAATCATGAATCCAAAAAAAACAAAAATATGGGATCTCCCTTGTGGAGTCACCAATTTGTGGTGAAGTAAAATTATAAGTGCGGACACAAACAAATTCCTCTAGCCCAATAATGGGTCTAGCCACAACAGATACGTTCTATGGAAGATTTCCTGAGGTTAGAATCAATCAAAAGGGCCTACCTCTTGGTCACTTAGCCTCCATGATGATATCGTCGCTTGCTCTCTCCAACAATCTCTCACTTCTTTCTTCAAGTTCCCGAAACAAATGAACAACAACAACACACAAACATAATAATAGACAAATTAAAATTCAACCTACTTAATGAGTCAAGAAGCATGAAGACACGAATATTTAATATTAAAAAACATGTAGGAAATCAATCGATAGTTGCATATATTAATATTCAATGAGAGATTACAACCATTCGTCTTGATGTCGCAATCTTCCTCTAACAAGGCCAAGTTCCCACGCACTTCTGCTAGCACTTCATGATGGCTTCAAACAACAATAGTTTAAAGACTTTTCCCTTTAGGATTCACTCCAAACCAAACACACTTCTACCTCACACAACTAGATGGCTACAACTAGTAATAGCTTGCTTGTCTAGTATATATACACTCAGCCAAAACTCTAACTCTAATTTTCACACTAGTCACTAGTTTGTGCTTGGGAAAAAGGGAGGTTTATATAGGAAATATGGATGGGAGATGGGTCCCCTTCTCATCGGAGAAGGACTTATCCCTTAAGGTAGTTCCATCATTATAGGGGAAAGGAGCCCAAACTATCATCCTTGATCCCATCTAGCCAAACCATTTACCAGACTTCCGTTAAGGAGCTTCTAGATATGGAAGCTTCAACTCTAATTTAAAAATATTTCCATAATAGGACTGACATGACCGGAACAGAACTCAGTCACACCGATCAGTGCAGGGAATAGTACTAATCTCTGCACATCAGCACGGGGAAGACCAAGGTCATTAGTGTCAGTCTCGTAAATTGGGAAAAATAGAAGTTTCAAGGGAAATGCTGCAAAAGGGAAATGATCTGCTCATGTGTAGGTTTTAACCTCATACAAAAATTACCTGCATACGAATTTTAAAACACAAAAAATAAACAATGCGAAAGCATAACACATAAAACACATATACTCAGATATTTTCCCCTGTATCCCAAAACCAGGACTATCAGCTTGATTTTTCATTATGTTCCTTTCAATGTTATAATACATATTTTTACATGCTGAAGCATCCAATACCATGGACTGGAAATCATTGCATCCAAAACCATGGACCGAAAACCATCGCGTCCAAAAACATGTGTGAAAATCATGCACAAAACCATAGGTGGGTCCGCCCAACCTAACATAGGTTTGAAAACCAAAATTTCCCTGGGTGCTACCCTTGACCCCATAGAGTGGGTTACCTGCACCCCTCACATCCCCTATGACCTCCCTGCTATGCAACGAAGGGGGGACTCTACCCCCCCTCTAACCCCCCGATTAACTACGTGGGCTAGTCATGGAAAGAGATAACACAACGCAACATTCTCCCACTTGTTGTTTTCTTTCCACAGGGGGCCACAAGAGAGTTTAGTCATTTATTCAGTCCTGCAACACCCATTATTTCTCTACACCAAGAAAACTTTTCAGAGCTCAAAGATTTTGTCAATGCATCTACAACATTCTTCAATGTGTCCACCTTTACCAGCAACACCTTTTTGTCTTCTATCATATCCCTCACAAAGTGATATTGAACATCCATGTGCCTTGTCTTTGAATGATATGTAGGGTTCCTTAATAAGAAAATTGCACTTTGGTTGTCACAGTCTATCCTTATAGCTCCCTGTACTAACCCGATACTTGAACACAATTTCTACAACAAAACTACTTCCTTGCTTGCATGAGTGGCTGCCATGTATTCTGCCTCTGTAGTTGATAGTGCCACTACATATTATTTCTTACTCATCCAACTGCCTGCACCTCCAAATAGCTTAAACTCATACCCACTTGTAGATCTTCTCTGATCCAGATCTCTAGCCTAGTCTGCATCAACAAAGCCACAGATATCCAACACTCTGTCCAATCCTGGTCTTCTTTGGTAGCACAAACCATAATCACTAGTGCCACGCAAATACCTAAAAACCCGCTTCAATGTTGTCCAATTCTCCTTTTTTGGTTTTGACATAAACCTGCTCAATACTCCCATTACATGTGCAATGTCTGGTCTAGTACAAACCATTGCATACATTAGGCCACTGACTTCACTTGCATATGGAACACGAGACATGTCCCGTTCCTCTTCTTGTGTCTTGGGACATTGCTCAGCAGATAACTTTACACCTACAAGAATAGGAACCTTCACTGGTTTTCTATCTTACATATTAAATCTCTGCAATATTGTCTTGGCATACTTCCTCTGGTTTAACCAGAGCTTCCTCTTTGCTAGATCTCTTTTAATTTCCATGCCCAATATATAGTTTGCAGCACCAAGATCTTTCATGTCGAATTTGGAGGACAATTGGGTGTTCAAATCTTGGATAATTTCTTTGTCATTTCCAACCTCCAACATATCATCCACATACAAGACCAAATAAAAAACATGGTCACCAATTAATTTAAAATACACACAGTGATCTGCTTTTCTTTTGGTGAAGACAAGTCCCCGTATAAATGTATCAAATTTCTGATACTTCATCCTTGGTGACTATTTTAACCCATACAACGACTTCTTTAACTTGCATACCAGTGCTTTCTTACCCTTCACGGAAAAGCCTTCAGTTTGCTTCATGTAGATCTCCTCTTCCAAATCCCTGTGAAGAAATGTTGTCTTCACATCCATCTGTTCTACCTCAAAATCAAAAGCAGCATCAACAAATAAAATTAATCTAATAGAAGCTACCTTGGCAACAGGAGAAAAAATATCACCAAAATCAATTCCCGTCACCTGGGAATAACCTTTTGTTACCAACTGAGCTTTCTATTTCTCCACCATTCCTTCTGCATTTTTCTTCTTCTTGAACACCCATTTGCTGTGACTAGGTTTCCTTCCAACCGACAACTCCACTAGATCCCAATCCTCATTTTTGTGCAAAGATGCCATTTCATCAACCATGGCCTCTTTCCAGATTTTTCCATCCTCTGAATCTACTGCTTCCTTCAATGTTCTGGGATCATCATCCATAATAGATAAAGCAAAATTTGAATAGAAAGGAGATGAACTATACCTTTCTGGTTGTCTTCCTTCTTGAACTAATCTTCTCACACCCGGAGTTTGTGGCTCTTCATCCTCTTCATCCTCCTCTGTTGTAGAGTCTGATTCTTTCTCCTTTAGCTGAAACTCTATCTTCTCAAGTTCCTTTGGCATGTTTAATAACATCTTTCACTCTCTCAACACCACAACTCGGCTATACACAACCTTCCTTGTTACTGGGTTCCAAATCTTATAACCTTTTAAACCATCCTTATACCAATAAAGATGCACTTTTCAGATTTACTATCCAACTTGGTTCTTTTCTCCTTTGGAACATGTACATATGCATCACATCCAAATACCCTTGGATGTGAAAGAGAGGGTTTATTACTAGTCCATACCTCTTGTGGATCTTTATCCTCCAACACTGATGAAGGTGATCTGTTGACTAGGTAACATGCTCTCTCCACCACCTCTACCCAAAATTCCTTTCGTAACCCGGCACCACTAAGCATGCTTCTTGCCCTTTCCATCAACGTCTTGTTCATTCTCTCTGCAACTCCATTTTACTGAGGTGTATATGGAGTAGTCTTCTGCCATGCTATATACCACACTTCTTACAGAATTCTTCAAATTCCTTACTGCAAAACTCTCCACTGTTATCTGTCCTCAACACCTTTATCTTCTTCTCAGTCTGGTTTTCCACTAGAGCCTTGAATTCCTTAAACATGTCAAAGACTTCAGATTTCTTCTTAAGGAAATATAACCATGTATTCCCTGAGAAGTCATATATAAATGATACATAGTACACGGACTTACCCAAATGATGGAACCTTCACAAGTCCAAACATGTCATTATGAACAAGCTCTAATATATGTTTCACCCTCTTACCACCAGAGGGGAAACTCACCCGATTCTACTTCCCATATACACAATTTTCACAAAAATCAAAATCCAGAGAGATATTACTCATACCTTCTACAATACCTTTACCATGAAGTATTTGAAGGCCCTTCTCTCCAATATGTCTAAGCCTTTGAAGCCACAGCATGGTCTTCTCTCCAGAGACCACTAGATTTCCTGCTCCACTTTCAGGAACCACAAAAATGTTGCACCCATCAACAACCGTGCTACCTTGCAGCTTGTACAGAGTTCCAATCCGAACTCCCCGCATCAATACCAGTGGTCCCCGAACCATCTTGCAGGTATCCTTCTCTAATAGTGTTTTTACACCTGCATCATCCAACTTTCTTACAGAAATCAGATTTCTAGCCAATGCGGGAATATGCAAAACACCCGGAAGTGTTCTAACCCTTCCACCTTGCAACTTCAACTTTACATTCCCGCGACCAATGATTCTAGCCTTCCTATCATCCCCTAAGAAGACATCACCACCATGATATTTCTCATACTCGCAGAACCACTCTCTATGGGGAGTGAAGTGAAAGGATGCACCTGAGTCAATCAACCATGCTTCATGATGTACATGTGTACTTGAAGAAGCAAAGTACACATCCCCACCTTCATTTGAGGTGGTTTTCACCTCTGCAGAAGGAGCATC
>APFE030956298.1:2575-27125 GCA_000404065.3 Pinus taeda | reverse complement strand
TTGATTTTTCATTATGTTCCTTTCAATGTTATAATACATATTTATACATGCTGAAGCATCCAATACCATGGAACGAAAACCATCGCGTCCAAAACCATGGACCAAAAACCATCGTGTCCAAAAACATGTGCGAAAGTCATGCACAAAACCATAGGTGGGTCCGCACAACCTAACATAGGTTCAAAAACCAAAATTTTCCAGGGTGCTACCTCAGACCCCATAGAGTGGGGTTACCTGCACCCCTCAATCCCCATGTGACCCCCTCGCTACACAATTGATGCAACGAAGGGGGGATGCCCCGGTTAACTACGTGGGCTATTTGTGGAAAGAATATAACACAGCCCAACATCATGAAGAGGGACATAATGGGAGTTTCTCCATGAAGGAAAAGCATGTGGGGTTCACTGTAGAGGTCCTCCAAGACCAAGGAATGGGGAGTATAGGGACAATGACAAAATGTTGTGTAATAGGCCTATTGGGATTGGGTCCCCTGGGGTCAAGTTTTGGTACTTACTTTTTGTATAAGTGTAAAGTCTCCACGATTTGTGGAAGCAGAGCGCAAAGGTAATAAGAGTCAAAAGGGCTTTAGTCCCTTAGGTTTTTAGGAGATAAGAAGTTTTGAGACCCCCCCATGGTCCACAGACCTTGGTATTGTAAAAGCTAAGGATATATATAGAAGGGTCATAGCGAGTCTACGAAGTAACTCAATTTTGATATAAGGTCATTGTATGGGTAAGTAAGCTAAGGAAGGAAGGTTTGTTTCCTATCCTTAGGTGAAGGGGAAGGCTCCTGCACTGAGTGCATGTAGACCTTAGTAAGTCCGCATGCTAAGTACGTGGCCCCCTGCAGCTGAGTGTGGAGGGAAGAAGAGTCTGTACTTGAAATAATACATCTAATAAAGGAAATTTTAATCCATAAACTGTGTATCTGTGTATTTGTATTTACTTCTCTATTTTTTGTATTTTCGCTCTATATCTGAAATTATATGAATAAATTCTTATCTTATGCACAGAAGTAGTAGATCAGTATGGTTTATTGATGTTATGAATGTTTAAATACATTCGCAAAGGTATAGATGTTGTTTATGTGAATTATTGTAATTATCTGTGTCAAAAAGATTAGGGTTCATGAAGATAAAACTAATCCCTAGAAGTCAAAGGAACCCATCACACAGACCTCTGGATGCAGAAATCTGGTTTTTTCATCATCCAATACTGCTTTGGTTGAGATTGCATCCTGCACTATCCTGGTTGTTTCCAAAAGGGCTAGAAATTTAGGGTTTTGTTGGTTGGTATGACTAACTTTGAACTTGGATTACGTCCCATCGAGCCAATAATCGCCCCTATCCTCTAAATATTATTTTGGATTCAACTTATATGCCCAAATATAGTGGATTGTTTCCTTCCTTTAACTTTCCACTACAATGATAAATTGATGTCTCAGAAACTGTTTTCTACCTTGCCTTTGCCAATCATTGACCATATAACTAGCATATTGCAAATCTTTGTTATTTCGTGTGCCTAACTCCATTGCCCAATGGATTTCTTTTATTTCCCAACCAAACTCCTTTTTTCAAAACCCCTCACTCTACATATGATCTAGTCAATGTGTTGAATACATAATCAGTGATTTTGACTGAGTTATAGAATGGATCCCCCTTCGGATAGAAAGTGCTAAATTTCAATCCAAGAGATTGGTTAGGGGTTACCTTAGATTTTTTCCCATAACCAAGGTTTTCTCTAAGTGATAATAATACATATGGTGGTTATGGATGCTCTGGAAAGGTTCCCACCATAACACTTGTATTAAGAACAGATGGAAGTGGCAGTAAGGAGTTAACGTAGTAGTGTTAGTATGTGCATTTCTTGGTGTTTTAAATGTGGGCTCAGGGTGATGGACGGAAAATAGGAAAGGGATTATGTGTGACCACGACCTCCAACTCCAATTTCTTCTTATTTCTAATTAGCGAATGGTGGTCATTTTTTAAGTCTGCATTCCTATTATTACTTTTCTTTGTGATGTATCGAGAGTGTGTTGTTTGAGTTTGGTGGTGGAATTGGTTGCTCAAATCCATCCAGTTTTTCTTGTCTAGGTGATTTTTACTTGGTTGGTAATTATCTTTCATCCCAACTTGTTGTTCCTGGGGTGGGTATTCTACCATTTTCTTCGTTATAACACGTTCTAGGTGACCTATGTTCTCTTGAGGTGGCTAATTTGGATTTTATGGGCTTCTATTTATTGGTTTCTTAGTAGGTTTATGTTGTAGTTTATTATTCAAGAATTTCACTTCTTAACTCAATTGCAAATGGATTGTTTTTTGGATTTTTCTCTATTTTCGAAGTCATTGTAGGGGTATATGTTTTTCATTTTAGGGCTCTATCATCTTGTTTTATAGTCCTGTTTGTAGAAATATGGTAATGAAATTTTAGTGTAGTGAGCTTGTTAACTTATTAGGTTTTGGGCCTGTGGAGTGGTTTTGGGTTGATGACCTTACTATCTATAGATATGGAATTCAAGGAAATCCCCGTTTTCCTTCCTCTTCTTTAATTAGAAAAGGTATTTTTAGTGGTTTCCCTCATTTTTTATTTGTATTTGTGCTCATGGCTCCGAGGAAAAGAGTGAGTAGCTGATGAGGTGGTAGAGGAAATATTGAACATAAAAGGGTGCACCATTTTTTTTATGATTCGATGACCATGTTACCCACCATTTTGTGGGTGATATCCCTAGGAGATTTGTTTTCTCCAAGATGGTCCTCAGCTGGCAGCCAACAACCCATTGTAGCCACCAGCTAGCTCATTGTGTCATTTCTCTACCACTTGAGCCAGCCATGTGGTCCCTCTCCCATCTTCCATGATTGCATGTTTGAAGGTGGGCCTCATGAATCTAAACGTATGCCTTCTCATTTGGAAATTGAGTATTGTAGTTTGCTTATCATGGAAACTTTTGGGCATGGATTAATGGGGGGATTCAGTAGAAATAATGGACTACGTCTGCGATTTTGTCCTCTAGACCCCTTTTATGAATTAACCTTTGATTCTAGTGTTGAAATGTGGCAACAAGAATATTCCAATTTTAATTTGTCCTTGAATTAAAATTGAGAATTAAAATTCAAATTTAGTCTCACCAGTTGCTTGACAAATAATTAATGAATTCATCTTGAGTTAATTAGTTGGAGAAATTCAAGTTAGAAGTCTTTTTGAAGTCATACAACAATTATCCCTTAAATTAAGGAGATTATCCCTTAATTAAGGAGATATGGTTGAGTTACATTTTAGTTGTATTTAGTTAGCTCAGTTTACTGAGTTAAGTCCAGTCAGATTAGTTCCAAACTGTTTGAGGAACTAATTGTGAGTTCAATTAGTTAATGCATGCATGCATCCAACTAGTGTACTCTAGATAACTGGAGATTCTCTCATTATTAACTCATGCATATCTATTCTAAGAAAGACCAAGTTGAGATTAAATATAAGGACAATGTACTATCAGTTGGATGAATTTTCCTATAAGAAAAACTTGTTGGGTGTGGAGCCTGATTATCTTCTGTATTCAAAGGTTTCAGTCGGATGTATACCCCAGGAAGATTGTACACCCCTCCACGCGGGGGGGTGTAGGGGGGGACTTGTCCCCCCCGGCTGGGGGGTCCGGGCGCCAGTGGTCCCCCGATAGGGGTTTGGGGGCAACGCCCCTAAACCTTACAATAGATGTGAAACTACCTTGTAAAAGTCTAGTAATTTCTAGTCAATCTGGGTCATTCATTAGGTGGATGATCTGATGGTAAAATTTATGTTTAATTTAGGGTTTTTTGACCTAGAAGGAAACCCCTCACTATATATGAGGGAATTGTATTGCATCTATGTATATATGTATTCTAAGTGAGGAAGAGAGAGGAGATTGAGAGTGAAGAGGGTGTTACAGCAGATCTATTGTAGGTTGTATCTCTTCAGTTTGCTGGATAATATAATAAAATAAGGACTGGCTATTTCTTTGTGGATGTAGCCCAAACTGGGTGAACCACATATATCTATGTCTCTCTTATATTTTTGCAATATTTTATGTGTTCCATTGCTCTGTAATATATAATTTCCTTGAGGATTACACAGTTTTATAGGGTGTGATATCAATGTGAGTGATCAATGTTACACTTGGTAATAGTAGGATCACCCAGGAGAAACAACGCAATGAAATAGGAGCTTGGAGGGAAATGTGGAAGACTTATGAGAAGTATTTTTTCCTGTGAGCATCTCTAAGGATTATACTGAGAGCTAGCTGGATATGAGAGCTAAAGCTTTGTGTAATTCTGAGATATTTCCAACTTGTATGATAATACAGATAGTGGGGTTTTCAGCTAAGGCTTTCCCTTGAGTATTCTTTTGTGTTTCATGTGCATTGATTCTTCATCTCATTATATGTGTTCAACATGATATTTGCTCAAATCAATTAAGTTTTCGCAAGTTTGATTGTAGAAGTAGATTAAAGTATTTTTAATTAGCTATATTGCATTATCAGGTTAATCCGCAGTCAGAATTTCTACATGGTATCAGAGAAAAGGTTATTGGAGCTATGAATAGTATACTGAGAAGAGAAATCGAAGTTTGAAGTTAAGGATTGTAGGTGAAAATCGAATTCATCTCATACTTCAGGTTGGTCAATGGCATTCTATGGCTTGAGACTCGAGTATGCCTTCGAAGGCAGCTCGAATTACATAGCATGGAAATATAGAATGGAAGTTGTATTAGAAGATAATGGCTTGAAGGATTTCATTGATCAAGAAATCCCAAAGCCAATTGCAGCTAATGCACAAGACTTGGCTGAATGGAAGAAGAGTGTGGGAAAGGCGAGATGGATCATCCTACAGGGATTTGAGACCATATTTTTTTGAGTCTCCATGGGAAGGATACTCTGTTTTCAATGTGGAAGACATTGAACTGCCTCTACCAGAACAATAGCGACCAGAGGAAATTGGCACTCAAGAATAAGCTTTGGAAAATCAAGATGGAGAAGGGCGATACTATTTCCACATATCTAAACAAGCTGAACACCTGCAAAGATGAGCTTAGTAGTGTGGGAATAACTATTGCCGATGATGATATGGTGAGCCTCACTCTCCTTGGCCTTCCAAAGAGCTGGAATAGCTACCAGGGCTCTGTGAATGGAAGGGAGAAACTGCCGAATTGGGAATGACTATGGTCGAATCTCATGTAGGAGGAGATTAGGAGGAGCACACAAGATGGTTCTTCATCAAAGAATGATGATGAAGAAAATATGGCCTTAGCAAGTAAGTCAAGGAAAGGAAAGGGGAAGGCTTCCCATTCCAAATTGAATTCTTCTCATGGAGGGAAGAAGGGTGACAAGTCTAAAGTGAGATGCTTTAATTGTCATGGGATGGGACATTATCAAACTAATTTCCCATCGAAGAAGTCCAAGAAGGGATCCATAAAAGGATCAGAAGGTGAGGCATTAGCCTCTTAGTTCGAAATGGACTTTACCCTCATTGCATGCATGGTGTCATTGATTCTGTGTTGTATTTGGTATCTTGACAGTGGAGCCTCATTCCACATCACTGGTGATAAAATTTTATTCAGTACCTTAGAGGAGAAATACCTCAAGATGCACATAGAGATGGGTGATGATAGAAAGTACAGTGTTTTAGCAGTGGGCACTATTGTTTTTCAGAGGGAGCATGGAGCTCCTCTCACCTTGACAGATGTGAAGTATGTTCCTAGACTGAAGAAGAACTTGGTATCGGTCACGATGTTGGAGGACAAAGGCTACGATGTTGTCTTTAGTAAAGGAAAGGCATTCCTAAGACACATAGCCACGAGTCATACCAGGAGGATTGGGATTTCGGTGAAGAATCTCTATAAACTAGAGGTAGATGATTGTGCAGCATTGAGTTCGAAAGCAGAATTGGTGCAAAGCCAAGACATTGGCAAGTTGTGGCTTAGGCAGTTGGGCCATTTGCATCATGGGGCCTTGAAGACAATGTAGCAGATAGCTACAGGACTTCCCAAAGGAAAACTTGAAAAAGTTGACACATGCAAAGGTTGTACCTTGGGAAAGTACAACAAGTCTTCCTTTCATGATCGAGGCAGTTGAGCATAGGTGATCTTAGAGCAAGTTCATACTAATTTGTGTGTATCATTCTTGATGGCATCCACAGTGAAGAAAAGGTATTATGTGATTTTCATTGATTATTTTTCTCCTAAAAGATGGATTTATTTCATGCAAAAGAAGGGCCAAACCTTCTCAAAGTTTTGTGAGTTCAAAGCTTTGGTTGAGAAAAAGTCAGGGAAAAAGATCAAGGCCTTGAGAAGTGACAATGCTGAAGAATATGTCTCTCAAGAGTTTAAGGACTTCTATGCAATAGAAGGAATTAAAAGAGATTTGATGGCACCTTATAACCCATAGCAGAATGGGGTGGCCGAGAGGAAGAACAGAACAATTTTAGGGGCAACATGGGAGATGTTGCATGACCAAGGCCTACCACTTCATTTTTGGGCTAACACATGCAACACAGTGGTCTATTTGCAGAATAGAAGCCCACATAGCATACTTGGGATGAAGACACCAGAGGAAGCTTTCTCCAATAAGAGAGCTGATGTGGGTTTCTTCAGGATCTTTGTCTCATCAGTATATTGCCATGTGACAAAGGATACACGGAAGAAGCTTGAGCCGACATCAGATTTGGGGATTCTTGTGGGGTACACTAATACACCCCACAACTATCGGGTGTATTTGCCTACCATTCGGAGGACAATGGTTCGCAAAGCTCTCAAGTTTGATGAGAAAAAGGCCATGTGAGTTTCCCTTGAGAGGGAGCTCCAACTATAGGCTATGGAGGAACTGTTGGTTCCTAAGGAGGATGAGCCTTAGACTGATGTGGAGCAACTACATGCAAAGGATACAACAGTGGAGACATCCACTCAAGCAGAGTCTTCCAGAGATTGATGGAAGTGCACAAGAGAAGCTGACAGATTGTTGTTAGATGCGAGAGAGAATGTGGGAGAACCATCTTCTTAGCAACATAGATAGAGGAGGTCACCTGAGAGGTAAACTAGATACATGGCCTTTGTTGGGGAATGTGTTGGGGCCGAGCCATCTTCCTTTGGGGAAGAAGTGCAGCAGTCGATTTGGGTTGATGCTATGGTGGAGGAGTATGACTCCATAGTTCATAACAGTGTTTGGAACGTGATTCCAAGACCAGATAGCAAGTCAATTGTGAGTTCCCGTTGGCTTTGAAAGGTAAAGCAAGATGCTGATGGTAGTGTGGATAAACATAAGGCAAGATTTGTTGCCTATGGTTTTTCACATGTCGAGGGGATTGACTATGATGAGACTTTTGCTCCTACTACAAGGTACTCATCTATAAGATCAATGTTGGCACTATCAGCACAGATGGGTTGGAAGATCCATCATATGGATGTGAAGACTACATTCCTCAATGGCAAGATTGTGGAAGAGGTGTAGATAGAGCAGCCAGAAAGTTTTGACACCTTCTACCATGATTCGCATGTGTGCTAACTCAAGAGAGCTTTGTATGGGCTGAAGCAAGCACCTTATGCTTGGTACACTAGGATAGACAACTACTTCACTGGGTTGGGCTTCACAAAGAGCGAAGCAGATGCAAACCTATACCACATCATGGTGAAAGGTAAGTCATTGATCATTGTACTTTATATTGATGATCTCGTATTGACAGGTGATGATCAATTGATCATGTCTTGCAAGGAGGACCTTGCAAGAGAATTCGAGATGAAAGACATGGGTCTCATGCATTACTTCCTTGGCATGGAATTGTGGCAAAAGGATGGGGAGTTGTTTGTGCCTCAGGGCAAGTATGCCAATGAGATAATTAGGAGATTCCACGGAGAAGTGAAAGTCCACGAAGACTCCTCTACGTGGTAGCTTGAGGAAGGAGGATGCTACTTTAGGAGAATTAGTAGAGGCTACTATGTACAGGCAGCTTGTGGGTTCACTGATGTATTTAATGAACATATGACTAGATTTGTGTTATGATGTGAACCAGCAAAGTCAAGCTATGGTTCAACCTACCAAGATGTTTTGGAAGGTGACAAATAATGTATTGAGATAACTCAAAGGCACATCTCAGTATGGATTATGGTACAGACGGACAGAGGGCGTGAAGCTACAGGGATTCACTGATGCAGATTGGGAAGGGAGCCCATCAAATAGGAAGAGCACATCAGGAGGTATTTTCAACCTTGGGTCAGCTGCAGTTTCTTGGTACTGCATGAAACAGAGGTCAGTTGAACTCAGCTCAGCAGAGGCTGAATACATGGCTGCAAGTTAGGCAGCATGTGATGTCATCTGGATGCGGAAGATCCTAGTTGGTTTGTTTGATCATAGGATGGATCCAACTGTGATCTACTGTGATAATCAGAGTTGTATCAAACTCTCTAAGAATCCAGTATTTCATGATAGGTCCAAGCACATCGATATCTGGTACCATCATCTCAGTAACTATGTAGCGAGGAGGATCATGTTGCTGCAGTATGTTTCGACAGAGGAGCAAGATGCTAACATTTTGACAAAGGCATTATCAAAGTGCAAATTCAAGTTCCATAGAGATAAGATTGGGGTGGAAAATAATCCCTTTCTTGTTGAGAGACTGTGTTGAAATGTGGCAACAAGAATATTCCAATTTTAATTTGTCCTTGAATTAAAATTGAGAATTAAAATTTGAATTTAGTCTCACTATTTGCTTGAAAAATAATTAATTAATTCATCCCGAGTTAATTAGTTGGAGAAATTCAAGTTAGAAGTCTTTCTAAAGTCATCCGTCAGTTATCCCTTAAATTAAGAAGATTATCCCTTAATTAAGGAGATAAGGTTGAGTTATGTTTGAGTTGTAATTAGTTAGCTTAGTTTAGTGAGTTAAGTCTAGTTAGATTAGTTCCAAATTGTTTGAGGAACTAATTGTGAATTCATTTAGTTAATGCATGAATTCATCCAACTAGTGTACTCTAGATAACTGAAGATTCTCTTGTCATTAACTCATGCATGTTTATTCTGAGAAAGACCCAGTTGAGATTAAAGACAAGGACAGTGTACTATCAGTTGCATGAATTTTTCTATAAGAAAAACTCATGCATGCGGAAGGAAGTCATTCCTTGAGGATTGCACAGTTTTACAGGGTGTGAGGTCAATGTTACACTTGGTAACAGTAGGATCACCCAAGAGAAACAGCACAAGGAAATAGGAGCTTGGAGGGCAGTGTGGAAGACTTATGAGAATTCTATTTTTCCTATGAGCATCTATGAGAATTGTACTGAGAGCTGGCTGGCTGTGACAGCTAAAGCTTTTTGTAATTCTGAGATATTTCCAACTTGTATGATAATACAGATAGTGGGGTTTTTTAGCTGAAGCTTTCCCCTGAGTATTCTTCTGTGTTTCACATGCATTGATTCTTCTTCTAGTTATATGTGTTCAGATTGATCTTGCTCAAATCAATTAAGCTTCCACATGTTTGATTATAGAAGTAGATTAAAGTATTTTGCTTTAGTTATATTGCATTATCAGGTTAGTCCACAGTCAAAATTTCTACATCTAGTCTTGTGGGATTTCTTTTACTGACCATCTGGTTCTAGGGATGGTATTTCATAGGAAACCTTGATTTTAGTTGTGTAGTCCCTCTCCCTTATATTCTTATATTACCCCCATTTCATTCATTATCACCCCATTCATCATTTATTCTGTCTGGGTCCACATTCCTCCATTATGTCCACATAGGGCTAGCTTACCCCTTCCTCTTGCCCACAACTTGGGTCATGGTCTAGATTGAAGCCCAAAGGTTGATGCAGCTAAAATAAAAATAAAATCATATATGGCCACATTCAACAGGAAAATGTAACTTAAAATGAAAAGCATGACTACCACAAATACATTTAGCACGTAAGAAAAATCCAATACATGAGCTCCACCCCATCATCATGGCCATCACCCTCATTCCTATAGGTTCTATGAACCTCCTTTATCACACAGGAACCCATGATTGTCCCAACCCCTTGTGGGAAATGAACCACCCCACATTAAAAGGTGGTATTCACTATTATATCTTATACATCATTCTCTTACCCCTTGAGCTCCAAGTTGTTAAGCAAAGAAAATCATAAAAAGACAAAAGGCATATAAAGAAGGGTGGAAAAATCAAGGTTGAGGCACCTCATGTACCACAATTTCTCCCTCCTATAAATTATAAACCCAAGTGTGGACTTCTCTCTTATTAGCTACCCTTGTACCCCAACATGTGACCTAGGATTGCCCCTTCTCATTCCCTACTTGATTCACCTATCTGCCACATGCCACCACATTTTGATGGATGTACCTTGACTATATTATCCCCTTTAGAAGTAGAAACCACCTAATAGGATTATTGGTTAACTCTATTTGGATTTTAGGATACATTGGCACATCTAAAAGCCCATTATGTAAGGGTTGGCCATTATGAATTCCCCACCTATGGTCCATGATTAGGTAAGCTCATTTACTCAGTTTCTCTAATGACTTGTTCTACTGGAAGGCTAGGGGACGAAATAGATCTTATGCAGGATTGAAAATGGTTTCCATATTGGGTTTGGTCTCCCTATAATAGGTCCTAATCCTTAAGAGGGCTACATTGGCACATGTAGTGTGAGAGTTGAGAGACATGGGCCTCCACAATAGCATATTGTACTCCAAGAATCCCCACAACCATTTAGATATTTCTTGTGGTTCACTTATTGGACGAGGAGGATGCACCTAATCCATCATGCCTAGTTGGATCAAGACTTACACCATACACTTGGAAGATGATCCAGGACTTGCACAATGACATGGCATCACCTATACCATCATCCTAGCCCTTGCATGTGTCTGCAAGCATCTTCTATTTGTTTGGAGACACATGAGGATACTTGTGTGCCCCCACATGTCATTTGGAGCACCAAGGGTTATTACAAGGGGCCAACCCCTTGTCCACTACTTTTGAGGGTCCTATTATTCATTGTGGCACCCATGGACCTCATTAGGCATCTTAGAGGGCCTTGTTGGGTGCAACCCAACTTGGCCATATTATGGGAAAGGAACCCAATTTTTAGGAATAAATCACATAGTATAAAGTGAAGCAGACCATGCAATGAACCTACCGCTTCGTATAAGGGCTTCATGGAAAAGCCCCTCCCTTTTGTTTATGCATATAATTGTAAAAGTTGAATTGTTTTTGGACCATAGTCCCTTGCATTTTGGAAACCGTGGTATGTGGTCTTTGGTATTGAAGCGACGTAGTCCCTTGATGTAATAGTATATAGGGATGAATAATAAATAAGGAAGGCAATGATAATTTAGAACCAATCTATGTTTATGGTTTTATTCTTTGTGATTGGGTTTTGTGGGGAAGGAAAGGATCTATGGTTAAGTGCGCAAAGGCCTAAGTCGGCAGCTGAGTGTGCAGACGACCTACAGTTGAGCGTGTAGGTCAAGAACTATTTGTTGTAAAAATTCTATATTATAAGCAATAGTTCTTGTGGACGTAGTCCCACATTTGGATGAACCACTGTAAAATTTGTGTCTACGTGTGTTTATTTTCTTATTATCTCCACTTTATTTCAGTATTGTAAAGTCTATGAATGTTTATGATATGTGTAGGTAATGACTCTAATTATGCGAAGTAATGTAGAAGTGCGAAGTGTTTTATGAATGAAAAGTAGTAAATAAGTGTTAAACATAAAAGAATATAATGGTACCATACTGTAGTGTCCCTCAAGCTGTAGAAACCTAGTTCTACAACCTCCCATAATCACTTCGGGTGAGACTACAATCTGCTTGCAGGTCGTTGTTGAGAGGGCCAATGGTTGAGGGTTTTTGGTGCATAGTACACTTTTAACCTGGGTCCATCCCACCTAAGCCAAGAATTGGTTAAATTTCCAGGATCATGATCTATTTGAGGGTTATGTTTTGGCATCTATCGAAGAAAGAAATCCAAAACGGGGTAGAACAAAATTAACGCGAATTTGCAAAGAAAGAAGATAGAAACCCTTGTCTATCAATTGAAAGGTTGTTAGAGAAGTATATATTTGAAGATAAGTACAAAATCTTCTTTGGTTTGTTTTACGTTGAACTATATGAGTGGGTATCAAGATTGACATAAAGGAAAGATGGGTTTAAGGGAGACGAACTGAAAGAGTAGAATCATGAATTAATACATCGACTCAAGGACACCAACAAGATGATCTCAAGAGCTGTTTATTTCTTGATCAATGGAATTTTGGGAGGATTCATTACCAATTTCGTGGTAGACTCGATTGTGTCCTACAAATAATCAAAATGAATATTTTTCAAACGACCGCAAGGTAAGATTTTAATATCTCTAAATCTCTAGATTAAGATGTTGTTGTGTGAAAAAGGGAATTTTGCAAATGTATATAGTTAGATTATTAGTTACATATGTTTAGAAGATTCGACGAAGAGACTGGAATAACACAAAGTCGAAAAAGGTATTGAATAGACACTAGAAAGAGATATCGTGGCCAAGATCCAAATAATTTTATAGAAACTGACTATAGTCCTTTGTTAAGTGAGTCTAAAAGTGAATAAAACCATCCTGAAGTCCCTGAAGTAACCCTGCAGGTTTCACCCTTCCAGCCTGAAAGTTTTCTGAAGTTAGAATCAAGTAGTAATTAGGGTGTTTTTGGTTTTACCAATCCAATATAGCCCCACCCCTCCTACCCCCAATCCCCTCCCCTTACAAATCCCCCACCGCCTACCCCTACCCCTCCCCCTCCAAGTAGAACTATGGTCGTTGATATTAAGCACCCTGTCTTTAAAGGAACTGGATAAGAGGATCCATAGAAATTATGGTTCTTATGCAAAGTAATATGGACAATGAAGCAGGTCCATGATGAGAACATAAATAAAGTGTGGCTTGTTACAACATTCCGGGATAGAGCACTCACATGGTACATGAAGTATTCAAGCAATCAGAATAGACCATTTTCATAAATTAGAACAACGTTGATAAAAGAATTCAAGAAGCTAAATTCTGAGTCGTAGTGTATTACTGAACTAAAAGAGATCAAACAAATGCCTACTAAGTCTATCTATGAATTTTATTAGATATTCAATATCTTATTGGATTAGGTGAGCTTCGAAATACCTTTGCAACAACATAAGGAATGTTTTACAGTTGCACTACTTCCATATATAATATTTCCCTTGTCACAATAGAAGAGAGAGACTCAAGCTGAGTCCTTAGAAGTTGAAATGAGGTTAGAAGTTTCACCCATAGGGGATATCAGTGCAAGTATGCAATAGATCCAAATCAACTAGTGAATTTGACTCCGCAGATACAGGATGTGAAGAAAAGTAAGGAAGCCCGAGAGGAGGTATGGTGTATAAAGTGTAAAGGAGAAGGTCATTCTAAGTGACAATGCCCTCTTTTCAGAACCTATATGGGTAGTAGTGTGTTGAGACCTTTAAACCCATTGAATGTGAGATCTATCTTATGGTGTGAGATATGTAAAAATAGAGGTGAAAACTACCTAGAATATTGTTATTTGTTGCAGAAGTACCAACAAACTCCAAGGAACTTGTATTACAAGTTCTGCAAATTAGTGGGACATGATTACAACAACTATTGATCCTATGAATTAATGGTAGAGCGAAGTATGATGGATATAGAATGAAATTTGAAGAACATTAACATGACGAACATGCACAACACGATGGTCGATGTGGCTATCAAGGTGGAGGTATTGCTGTTGGTGGTGGAGCTAGTCGAGGGCGATGATAGATTGTCTGCTATAACTGCAGCCAAGTGAGACATTTTTTAAGGGATTTTCAGAACCCTACCATGATGTGTAAGTATTTCAAATATTTTGATCATGTTATTGGAGAGTGTTCAATACTTACAGAAAAAATGCAAGAAAAAGGAAACCAGCATCCAACAAAAAACATCCAAATGATGCTACGAAACCAATGACCAATGAACCTCGCATAAATATTGTAACAAGGAATGGAGATAAGACTGGGAATGATAAAGCATATGGGAAGAAGGAATTCAAAGATACATGGGTAATAAAGACTACTAAAAAATCCCTTGGGTTTGATATTCAGAAGGAAAAAGAAGTATACATGGAAGAGAAGCAAATCTTTATGGATGACGGGGCTTCAACCTCTTGTGTGTAGACAACATAGAAGAATAACTACAACATAAGAAGTGGATCCAGATATTTTGAAGTCTTTTTCACAAGCTTGCATGAAGTTGTTAAGAAACCAGAAAGTTGTAGAAGGGTTGCAAGAAATGATAGACTCCTACACTACTAAAGAAGTACCATGAAGTGAAATGCATGTAGTAAATAATCTACATCGACATAAGAAGAGGACTACAAAATAAATGAGGCTTACCGCACATATTAGATAATATGACATAGATCGTGTTATTTTGGATTTAGGATCTAATGCCAATGTTTTGTCGAAGAAGACCTGGGAATTGATCGGTAAGCCAAAGTTTAAATGGTCACCTATTTAGCTAAAGATGGCGAATAAAAAAAATATCTTTCCTCTAAGAAGACTATAAGGATTCATAGTAGACATTCAAGGGGTGCACACTAACACTGATTTTGAAGTGATAGAAATTATGGATGATAGTAACCACTATCCTGCATTACTTGGATTGGATTGGGAATTTTCTAAAATTTCTATAATCAACCTAAGAAGAGGTAAATGATATTTGAAAGAAACAATATGAGATTCATTGTTCCATTAGATCCATTAGAAGGAGCAAGGTATAGTGAACCTGTTAAAGAATAGTACAACGCAACTGACATCAACAACTTTTACCAGGTAACAAAAAAAGAAGAGAAATGGATTAAACCTACTATAGATGGAAAATTGGGTTGGGAACAAGACAACTCCTACACTTCATATTTAGAAGAAGAACTAGAAAATTGGTATAATAGGTTACATGAAGTGTCTACAAGGAGATGCATAAGAGTCACTAAGTAAGTTTGATGTATGACAGTTGAGGTATGTGACTTACCCTTTTATGATGATTTGGGTAATATAAACACTTTTATTAAACAATATCGAGAACGGGTACCAAAATGCCAAATATTGTTAGCTCTAGATCTAGCCCCAAGACCTACACCTTCTATATGGTGGGGTACACATAAGAAGAATATAGGAACTTGGAAAGAATGTTGAAGGTTGATATGGGTAAGGTTTGGTCAAGTAGAAACAAAGTTGGAAGATAAATATGATGGTCAAAATTATCCTAAAGAGCACATTCAACTATGTATGTCAACATGGAAAGAGATTCCACAAGAGGAATGGGTGCATGAGTTCATCCATACATTAGAGACAATTCCTCAAAATTGGTACTTGGAAATAGAACTTTGGCATGGTACCGCGGACTGGGTAGAGATGGTTTATGGATTTATAGTGACATTTAGCTTTGAATATGATTTTCCATACATAGATTCAACCCTTCAGATAGTTAAAAAGAATATTTTTGAGAATGCAATTCCACTCACTTGGCAGTTTGATTGGGTTGCATAGCTACATAATTTACTGGAATATTATAACATCACTACAGAAGAAGATGAAGACCCTCACACTATTGACATATCAAAATCTGAAGGGCACCATGAAGTGAATGGAACTGAGATAGAAATGCCTGATATAAAAAATTCATTAAAGACAAAGAAGGTGAATATAAGGTGAGAAGATGAGCTAAAGTTTTCAATGAGAGGAGATTACTGGGGTGAGGAAACATCTAGCAAAATGACAAATCTTTTTCATGAATACCAAGAATTATTCCCCACTAAGTTCTCATATATGAAAAGAATAGTAGGAGACTTGGGAGTTATGAAGATTCCTTTGAAGCCTGATGTGAATCCTGTCAAGCAAAGACCCTAGAGATTTAATCTGAAATATAAGGAAAAGGTGAAAGAAGAATTAGATAAAATGATAGCAGTAGGGATCATTGAACCTATGGAAGAATCAGAGTGTGTAAGTCCTACGGTGGTCCAGTAAAAGAAGGTTAAAGGAGAAATTAGTATTTGTGTAGATCTATGGAAATTAAATTATGCATGTGTGCATGATCCATTCCCTACACCCTTTACAAACGAACTGTTGGATAATGTAGTAGGAAAAGAGGTCTACTCATTCACGGATGGATTTTCAGGATACCATGTGATCAGAATTCCACCATAAGATTGACATAAGACTACCTTCTCTACAGAAAGGGGATCATATCAGTATACAATAATGCCTTTTGGACTGAAGAATTCCCTTACCATATTTTCAAGAGTAGTGGTTATATCTTTCAAAGAATATATTCACAAGTTATTAGAAGTATACTTCAATGTTTGGACATTGTTTCGATTATTGAAGAAACATGTTGAAAGCTCAAGACTAATACTCGACACATGCAGACAATAATAGATTTATCTGAATACCAAGAAATGAATATTTTGTATACCTTTTGGTATATTGCAGGGACACATTGTTTGCAAGCAAGGATTGATGGTGTATCCTGCAAAGATTGGTATCATTGTGAATTTACCCCCACCGAAGATAGTTAGGCATCTTTGCACCACACTATGACATATAGGATATTATAGAAAATTTATAAAAGGATATGCACATATTACTGTGCATATGGAAAAATTGCTAAAGAAAGATATAACCTTTTTATGGAATGAAGAATGCCAAAAGAGCCTCGACACACTAAAATAAAAGATGGTAATTGCTCCTATATTGGTATTTCAAGATTGGAATAAGGAAGTTCATGCTCATGTGGATGCTTCATGTATAGCATTAAGAGTGATATTGTCACAACTTGGTGCAGGAGAAATCGATCACCCTATAGATTTTGCAAATAGGAAACTATCCAAAGTAGAGAAGAAATATACAACTACAAAAAGAGAAGGATTATCTCTCGTGTATGCATTGCAAAAATTCATTTTAAGATGTTCACAGATCACTCTTCAGTAAAGTATCTAGTCAATAAGCCTGTTTTAGGAGCAAAAGATTGCAAGTGGCTATTATTATTTTAGTAGTACAACTTTGAAGTTGTTGTTAAGCTGGGAAGACTAAATTTTGGACGTGATCATTTGTCAAGGTTAGATACAGGAGAAGAACCAACAGATATAGAGGATAATCTTCTTGATGTGCAATTGTTTGCAATCAGGGTAGCAGACGATCACTTCGATGATTTATTCAATTCTTAACCACAGGGATGGATCCTTCAAAAAACACTAACGCATAAGAAAAAATAGTTGTTGTTTAAGGCAACAAATGTTTCACTGATAGCAAGATATTTTTATAAAATGGGACCAAATGAAATACTGCACAAGTATGTCCCTGAGTGTAGAAATTTTGAATAATATAACACATATTCATAGAGATTATCCCGATTATACACTATTGCAGAATACATGCATAATACATAACCTCCTCTACATTGATCATCAATTTACAGATGCCGAAACAATAACATGCGCACATAGAAGCATCAATCACACATCAACATAGTATTTTCCCGGGGAAAGCATCTCGCTAAAAACCCCAACTATCCGTATATTATATTTATTGATAACATGTAACAAACATAGTACAATACTACTCACAAGTACTCAGTACTATCTCCACCTATTACACACAATACGGTTCAAATCTGATCTCCAAATCTCCTCCGTTACTTGCCTACCTCCACTGTGCAATCCCTGCTGAGAATGAAAAATAATGGCTCAAGAAAACTCATATTTACTTGGAAAAATCACATGAGCACAAGCTAAAATTGCCCTTGGCCTCATTGGCATTACTCAATCCATTGCATGTGCAAGTCCCATGCACAACTGATAGTCACAACTCACCCTTTCACTTACCTATAACACCTATCTCCACTGAACTGTCCATGCACTGAGGTAGCTGATGTATTCTTCAGTTGCATTATCAGTTAATAATTAGTGAATTAATTAATAACTAATTCACACAACTCATCACTTAGTCTATTGGCGAGTTAGACTAAATACAACTAGTTCAACTATGTCAAACTAAGCACAACTCCATTAACTCCTCATCCAACTCCACAGAACTCAATCACCGAAGTCCTAACTGAAGTCCTCCATGCAATAGCTCAAGTAACCCATAAGAACCACGTATTTCCTTCATGCAGCTGCATGTACCACATTTGTAGCTCGAACAAAAGGGCTCCAAGAGAATAATATAAAGTTTAGAGTCCAAATATTACTAAGTGCTAATAATATATGACTGTTTCTATTTTTACCTAACAATCTAAAAATAGACTTTGATCACACCACTATGATCCAAAAATAGAAGTCCATCTATTTTTCCCAACATGACCAATCATCCATAAATAGCATCTTGCAACTCATAGACCATGATCCATATGTCTAAAAATAGACATAGTTCAAAAATAGACTTTGCACCAAAACTTGCGTACGGGACCACTTAGTGAAGGCGACTCCTTTCCACTAAGCTCCATCATCTTGTTGCATTCTCAAAAAGCATTTATTGTTGCACACTTTTCAACACTCCCTCTCAACAAGAAAGGCTTCCTCTCAAACCCAATCCTGTAACTCTGGAATGTTCTGCATGCAACACATCTGCCCGGTCCACTTTGCTCCAACAACACTTGGAACAAAAAAACACTCTACCTGAAGATCTACCTGCTACTGACAAGTGCTCCCTCTCTGACATCTACACTACTGCAACATCTTCATGTATCTCACACCATTGCACACCTCTCTGTACCACCTAGCACTGTGCAAAACACTTGTGCCTCTCACATTGCTGCAGCCTGCATGCTATGTGATGTCCTGGGATTCCCTGCACTATTGCTCTCTCTGCCACTCCATCCGCATCTATCTCTACCCAATAAATTAGTTCCTGCTACTCCACATTGGGGCTCCTGTAGCAAGGTCTCATCCAAGAGGTTGGGTACCGCAAGGATCCTGCTTGTCACGCACCCAAGCCTATGGTAGTCTTCCAACCGTGCTAGGCGAGGTGCGGCACCACCGAACACTTTCTTTTCACCAATACTTATGTTCATGGACTACGCCTAACCATTTATTCCTACTTAGTTTGTGATTCTCAACCGAGTATTATTAATGTGCCTTTATACCAATGAACACCCATACACATTCATTATCAATAGCATTATACAAGAGAAATGCACAACAGTATAAAGGGAGGGGCAACTCCCTGCAATATGAGTTTGCCCGATATCAATATATTATACAATCTTCACTTTTATAATGCACAAGTTAAATCTTGGGAAACCCCAAATTTACACTTAGCTATTTTTTCACAACTTCAGCAAACTCGGTTGCCCAGCTCGTCGGCACCTCTGAACAGTCATCACACGACTCACCAACCCTTCGTTCACCTCGTCGCATGATCGTGTTGTTTTCCCAACTCGAGCGCACCTCCAAGTCGCCACACATGGGCACCTCTGCCCAAGACACACCTCCGTTCACAATCTCAACAGTTCACCATTTTGTCATGCATGGCACGCCCTCACCCGGCCGCCCGTTCACATGTCCACCCGTTCACCCATTCAACTTCACCCAAGTCACCACATGACTTCACCTGGGTCACCACACGACTTCACCCGGTTCGCCCGAACGACCTCACTTGGGTCCCCACATGACCTCGCCTAGGTCACCTGAATGACCTCACCAGAGTCTTGCCTGAACGACCTCGCCCGGGTTCTGCCTGAACGACCTACCTAAATGACCTTTCGAACGACCTGCCTGAACGACTGTCCGAACAACCTCCCTGTATGACTGTCCAAACGACCTACCCGAATCACCTGCCTGAACGATTGTCCGAACGACCTACCTGAACAACTGTCCGAACAACCTCCCTGAACGACCTACCTAAACAACCTTTCTGAACGACTGTCGAACGCGTTTCCCGAACGATCATCCGAACGATTTTCCCGAACGACTGTTCGAACGAATTTTCTGAATGAGTTCACACTCGAGTTCCGCCCGTCGTGCGGGCTCATCCACACACTTCAGAACTCCTTCTTCAAACTTGTTGATCGAATTATTGATGGTCATTTGCCTCCAAACGCCCTCCAATATATACGAATGGGTAGCGGGTTGTGTCACCCGACCGACCCACACCAAATGCCCGGATGACTCGTTGATAATGTGTTGTCTCACCCAGAGGATGGTCGGCCCGCCTAACTCATGGGACTGCCCCCTCAACTCGCCCAACACCTTATAAACTCACCCAAGGTTCATTTCATTTCATGTTTCACACGCACTTCACATGGTGGAGTTGCCCTGCCCGTCGCACGAACCACAGGTCCTGACATCCTCCCCCACTGGAAGTCATTGTTGTCCTCAACAATATCTCACCCCAGCAACCATCTATCACCAAGATCACCATACCAAGGGATACTCCCCATTTGTATATCATACATCGGAAATCATCTCAATCCATAACCATTGACAACCCTGTCACAATCTCCACATGCTGCTCTGTATCGTGGAAGGCTGGCCCCCCCATCTCAAGCTACATGCCCACTGCAACATTTCGTATCGACCTCATCATGTGTCATCCCATGTGAACTACTGCCATGATACTCCAACACGATTCCAACATATCTCTGCACACCGCCAGCACTCATGTCTGAACTAGTTGAGTAGTTAATCCAACTGTCACGCTCAAACCATGAGAATGCACATCCTCATGCCACCATCAGTTGTTTCTCTGAACATCCCGTCACATCATCAACTCGATCAAGAATCCATCTCCATAGGTATAATCCATGCTCAGGTCCATGAAGTAGTCCTCATCTCATCTGCAACATGTTGTCCATGATGTTTGGTGTCAATGTGCTGCATGAAATCAGCCACATCTATCCCAACATCATCCATATGTGTGCCTCCTCAATATGAAGAGACCATCTCATCAAACTCCAACTCTCGGTGTGTCACATCCAGGTCCATGAAGCAACCTCCATCATATCTGCAATGTGTTATCCCTCAAGTCTACCATAGAAACAAGTATACACCTATCTCATCTATCCATGTGCTGCCCATGATCATAGATCAATCAGCTCCCATATGTTAAAAGTAGTGGAGTCTCGGCTCAACCCATGCCCAAGTGTTGCCACCAAGGCATCATCATTATAACTCCATCACTCCAAAGTGTCCCATATTGATCCTTCACATCAATTCACTCTCTCGAGCCATTCCCATGCATGTACTTGAAAGTATGCACCCCATCCTACATCAAAGTCTCTGACCTCAGCTCCTCAATGCATCAAATCCTCCAAGTCCACCATATATGAAGTCCCCAAAAGTCACAACAATCTCATGTCATCATGAGCTCCATAAGCTGTCCCCAACCAACATCTAAGCAAGCATACAAGTCTCGGCCCAAAGGTCTCTGCAAGATGCCTCAGCTCTCCATGTAGTAAGAATGCCCCATAGTCTGCTCACAACTCCATCCAAGTCCATGGCCTTGTTGTACAAGAGTGCACAACCTCTCCATCGGCTCATAAGTAAAACATATCCATGTCACATCAGCAAATCCATCTACACAACATCCTGCTTTGGCACTCCTCCTTGGATGCCCATAAGTGACACCTCTACAAGTGCTCCCACATAATTTCCCTACATAAGACTTCCATGCTCCATGTCTCCAACCTGATGTCCATGACTAAGTTGCCATGTAATCCAACCAAGTAGACCCATCACAACAATTGGTCATCCTCACCCAAGTCTGCAATCTTCAGTCTAGTGAACTCGGTCACCCAACCATATCATCATCATATGAGTCTCTCCATCATAGCTCCCAACTAAAGGTTCCACCAAGACTTGCTCTTGGTCTCGGCCATGAGAAGTCCACCCAAGTGTGTGCCCTTCAATCTGTCCATGAGTCATGCCGGGCAGTTAGCCATGTGGCTAAAGCATGACCCATTCCTCCGCAATGATCATCAAGTTCCACCCTTGTCACGGGCCTTTGTACCTAATACCATAAGGTCACAAACAACCCCAACAAGTCCTGCAACAGTTAACAATCCTTGCTTCTCTATACAAGGTCTCATCATAGACATCCATGGTAATATGCTCCCTAGTATCGGAAAACTGGCTTTGCTCTTCACTGCATATGGTCCATCTACCAAATGCTCAAGTGAAACACAAGTATCAATAGTAATTACATCATCATCATCATCATCATGAGGTTCCTCCATGGGAGTGTCCTCATCCATACATGTCTGCAAACTGCACGATCCTGGTCCAACTTGATCAATCTCAAGTTCATCCTCCATCATGGTCATGTCTGCAACATCTTCAACTATCGCGACATCCTCTTCCTTGTCAGTACAACCTACAACTACATCTTGCACCATTGTCCATCCAAGTTGAAGAAGCTCGTCTTCAACATTCTTTTCCAAGACTGCAAGCTTCTCTCGAATCCGAGGATTCTCCTCTTTCATCCGCTTCAACCTGTATAAGGTAAGCAAGAGCTTCCCTTCACATTCTTCCAAACCTGCCATGCCTTGTCGCACGTCTTCCCTAGTTCGCACTTCGTTTGGTCCACAGATGCCCAAACCATGTATACCTGCCCACACGCAGTCCCACTTGCCACCCTTGGCAAACACCCAAATCATGTGAAATAGCACGTAGTACCACCTGCCCAACTCTACGACCTCCAGTTCCAACCTTCACTAGCTTCACCAACATCCCTTCAACCATGAACCGGCCCTTGTTCCACTTGCATGTGAAACTAGCTTCATTCACCTGCAAGTACCTGCTTCCACTGTCATCAACCCAGTCATCAGCTTGCTCTGATACCACCTATCAAGTTGTGTATTAGCTTCAATGCTTCAACACCCGAACCTGTTCATGGGCTCTGATACCACTTGTGACACCCCCAAGCCTATGGTAGTCTTCCAACTATGCTAGGCGAGGTGCGGCACCACCGAACACTTTCTTTTCACCAATACTTATGTTCATGGACTACACCTAACCACTTATTCCTACTTAGTTTGTGATTCTCAACCAAGTATTATTAATGTGCCTTTATACCAATGAACACCCATACACATTCATTATCAACAACATTATACAAGAGAAATGCACAACAGTATAAAGGGAGGGGCAACTCCCCGTAATGTGAGTCTACCCGATATCAATATATTATACAATCATCACTTTTACAATGCACAAGTTAAATCTTGGGAAACCCCAAATTTAGACTTAGCCAATTTTTCGCAACTTCGGCAAACTCGGTTGCCCAGCTCGTCGGCACCTCCGTACGGTCGCCGCACGACTCACCATCCCTTCGTTCACCTTGTCGCACAATCGTGTTGTTTGCCCAACTTGGGTGCGCCTCCAAGTCGCCACACACGAGCGCCCCTGTTCGAGACACACCTCCTTTCACAATCTTAACACTTCACCATTTCGTCGTGCACGGCACGCCCTCACGAGGCCTCCCGTCCGCACATCCACCCGTTCACCCGTTCAACTTCACCCAAGTAGCCACATGACTTCACCTAGGTCGCCACACAACTTCACCCGATTCGCCTGAACGAGCTCACCCAGGTCACCACACGACCTCGCCCGGGTCGCCTGAATGACCTCACCCAAGTCCTGCCTAAATGACCTTGCCCGGGTTCTACCTGAATGACCTTCGGAACGACCTGCCTGAATGACCTGCTTGAACAACTGTCCGAACAACCTGCCTGAACGACTGTTTGAACAACCTGCCCGAATGACCTGCCTGAACGACTATCCGAATGACCTGCCTGAACGACTGTCCAAACGACCTGCCTGAACGACCTACCTGAATGACTTTTCTGAACAACTTTTCTAAATGACTGTCCGAACGAGTTTCCCGAACGACTGACCGAACGATTTTCGAACGACTGTCTGAACGACTTTTTTGAACGAGTTCACACCCAGGTTCCGCCCCTCGTGCAGGCTCATCCACATACTTCAGAACTCCTTGTTCGAACTTCTTGATCGAATGATTGATGGTCGTTTGCCTCCAAATGCCCTCCAATATATACGAGCGGGTGGCAAGTTGTGTCACCCAGCCGACCCACACCGAACGCCTGGCCGACACGTTCATAATGTATTGTCTCGCCCGGAGGATGGTCGGCCCGCCCAACTCATGGGACTACCCCTCAACTCGCCTAACCCCTTATGAACTCACCCCAGGTTCATTTCGTTTCATGTTTCACACGCACTTCGCATGGTGGAGTTGCCTTGCCCATCGCACGAACCGTAGGTCTCGACACCGCCCCTCCTCCTTGGGACGATGAATCCACATCAGCCCACCTCCTACCTGGACGTATGGCCGCAGGTGATACCTCAGCCCACCTGGCTCGAAGTTTCCCCCTACTAGAGGTCTCTGCATGAGTAGTGTTGTGTTATATTCTTCACACGACTAACCTACGTAGTGAACTGGGGGGTTAGATGGGGGGCGGAGAGCGCCCTTCGCCGCGCCGATTGCGCAGCGGGGGGGTCACAGGGGATTTGAGGGGGGTGGGTAGCCCCCCTCT